>JAGXCT010033134.1:0-23863 GCA_022495035.1 Philopotamus ludificatus | reverse complement strand
AGGGGGAGTTTTACTTCAATGGTATCAATAAGTTCATAGAAACGCGGAAGGATATTATAAGAATCGATGGAGATTATTTAATTGATTAAATCAATAAAAGACTCAAAAAATGTTTTAATTTCATTTAAAAAAACACGTAAAAACCTTTGTATCGACCCAATAATTGAACTGAGGATGTTATTCGCTATTAAAAGCGATAAAAACTATGCATAATTATTATATTTATTTTTTTAATTGGCTCTTAAAAGATTATCACAAAAAATATATAAAAAATGCATTTTTTGATAGTATCTATGTAAAATCAAGATTTCCGAGACACAAACTAATGACTGATGTTTTTCACGATTATTTTTATATCCGCTTATAATTAACAAAAAAATGATATGTGGCATCATTAATTAAATAAAATGAAACTAGAGGATTGTAAATAATATAATATGATTAAAATAAAAATGCAATTATTATTATTAATATGCTGAATGATATGATTTTGCAATGTAAATGCGTAGAATGATTTTGAAATAAATCATAAATTATAAAATTGCTAATCCTTGGATCAAAATGCGAAACTGATATTTATTCATAGCATATTAGCATACGTAATACATGCTATGGAGATTATGATTATGATTGTACGTATTAATAGCAATGTATTTTAGATATGTTATCATACTTTTGTTATAAATTGCGGTCTCAACATAATGAATGAATGCAGACCGTGTATTTTTGGCAATAACCGAGGCGGAAACAATGATTGTGACGTAATTTTTCCTATAATTAGGTCTCAAAGCTGCGCAATAACATGCCGCATGTATCATGCATTTTTTAAATCAATAATTTATACACAAAATTGGTCATCCTGTGTATATTATATGATTTTTTATATTAATATATAAAACTAAATATTCATTTGGTTAGGAAACTTTGCGATATTACAATAATGACCTTTAGTATGCCAATATTTTCGAATGATAATACATTTTTATTTTGATGTGCGAAGTCATAAGGTCACTTTTTATTGTCAAAGAAATATTTACCTCAATCTCGGGATTTTTTTTAAATGTTAATCTTTAACCTTATTCTTGGTCTGAAAAAGCGGATAGCTTTGACGTTTCGATTTGTGTACTGAAGCTATTTTAAACGTCACAACATCATCATGGGCGCTAAATAGGGCGAGTGTTGCCCGTGCGAAAAATAATTTGCTTCACTTGCATAATTGGTCTCAATGCAATACGCAACGGTCTGCTCCCTTTTAATTAACATAATGCAATAATTATAAAAAGTGGTTTAATAAAAAAACGTTTACGTTCCCTGATCGCTTGAAGGTTATGCCTTTGTGTCATTGAACTAATGATGCATAAATCTAATTATATACAATTGCAATGCAAAATATTATCGTTTATTTTGCGTTTTTGATCCGCCATATTCATCAGATTATAATCAAAAGTCAAACACCTTAAATAAATGAATCAGAAATGTAATATACGTGATTCATAACCGCGTTATAAATACAGTTTATTTTTTCATTACTCTTTATAATTATCGATAAATTCAAATGAAGCGGCAGTAAAAACGTTAGGTGATAAATCGTCATCAGATTTTTAGTAGCCATAATATATTTTTATTAGAGTCAACCATTAATGTCCATATAGCAATTGATTTTTTTTATGATTTAGTTTTTATTGACGGGTACTCTCGATATTGCATTTAATACTTTCGAAAGATTTTATTGGCGTATCAGTGAAATTAAAATAAATGAAAGTTTTATTATGAAAAAAAAACTTGCATAAAGCAATCGTTGCCTGAAACATTGTGAAGTTTTAGTGATACGTTCTATTTTTTAATTTGACCGATCCGTCACGGCGGCTCGAAACCATAGGCACCGGCCTATTTTGTATGAACGAATGTTTGAAAATAGACCTTTAGATGTCAAGATATTGACGAATTCTTCATCAATATCTCGACAAAAATAGTTGTTCATGATATTCATTAGTAGACAAATTCAAAATATCGATGAAGTTTTGATTTTTTTTTCTACTAATTACAATCAACCCTCCTATAACATTTCTTGTGAATCTCTGTTTTTTTACAAAGTTCTGATATTTTTAAGGTCAATTTATATATTTCGTAAATCTTTAATACATTTCCGAGCGAAATAAAGGTCAATGCTCTTTGGTTGACAAGGAATTTTGTAAAAAAAAATTGTAATGCGACGTGCGCACTCGACGACGGTCCGCCGCGACTGAGCCGCACGCGACGCAGAGCTCGCTTCACACTAGACACGTGTGCGGTTTCATTCACACTTGCATGTTTTTCTCTCTCGCACCCGATACGAAGCGAATATAAAAGCATATTGTTGTGTTTATTTTTTTTCGCAACTGCGGACCATAATGGTAATTGATTATTATAATATTTATTCTTTAAACTTTTTTAGACAAATAAAAAAGGTTGTGGCATGAAAAATAACAAATTCGGGGTCCCAAATGGACCCCATCGGCACGGCTAGGGTAATGAATTTCATTAAACAAGATGGCATATATTATTTATTTTGTTTTAAAATGTATTGACATTCATTTTTTTACATATAATTTAATTTAGCTGGATTTTTAATCATTTAATATTATTTTTATAATCAATTAGATTAAAATTTTTCTAAGAATGCATTACTAATGATTTCCATCATGGTTGTCTTCATAATAAACAACTAAGTCTGTCGAGGAAAAGCATCGAATGATGATTGCCTTGAACTTTCTGGGAGAACAAAAAGCATATTTTTCCATACAGTGATGATTGGGCAATCGAATTTATTGGAATAAAATTCCATTCATCCATAAGAGCAAAAATTAGACAACAGAATTATTAATTATATGTTTTTTTTTACTAATTTAGCAGATTTTATATCAAATTTGTATGAACAATTAAATAACGTCTTACATTCAATGTATCATTGATCTACATATACGCCTGATATAATTTTGAAACACTCAAAATATATATAAATTGTCAATTATTAATTAGCCAGGCCACGTGGAGGCGGAGCTGGTGAAAAAAAATAACACGTATGCACTAATCTAATTTTATAACCGGTCTAATAATCTGACAACGCCAAAGCATCGAGTACATCAATAACAAATTCACATTATTATAATTGTTCTATTATGTTATTATAATATATGATTGTCGTACTAGAGATGATGATAATAGTGGAGTTCTGGACTCTGGAATGATCATTTAATGTTGACGCTATGCCAATGGTTGTCTACTATGTTGTTGAGGTCAGATGACTCGTTATTACAATTCCTAAACTGAAAATAGATGTTCGATTGGATGACAGTTTGAGCAATGGGATTATATTTATGATTTTATGATTCTATTCAAATAAAATAACTCTCTCCGAGAATGAAACACATGTTTCAGAACGGATTTAACATTTTTTCTATAGGGATAGCATATAATATGAATCGACAGGGAAATGCAGACATATTATGAGTGGTTGAAAATATATATTTATTTATTAATAAATCAATCGTTCTCTCGAATCGTCTTCAGTCGGGCTAACGATTAGTTAAGATGTAAAATTAAGATTTATTAGTAATATGCTGCTCTTAAATAATAATGTAATTTAACTTTGTCTATATAATTTTGTAATTGAGTCGAGTTTTATTGCGTCTCGGTATTGGACGTTAAGCACAAATATGATTTCGTAGATTCTAAGGAATTATGAGGAGCTCAGCCGCCATCCTTGCCAAAATCAATGATGAATGTTCTACCAGAGGTACCTGTAGCACCCGATCAGACAGTAAATTAAATACGGATTGTTTCTAGCCGCGGCCGATGATTATTGTAGCAATCTGCACGTTAACAGCTCAGCTCTTGGTGGCTGGCGACCTGACCCGTATTGAAAGAGCCTAGTTAACCTGGAGGACAAACGTCGCAATCCTGACCTCAGGGTTGAGTTGGACACGCTTCTGCTAGTGTTTGGGAGGTGGATAGAAGTAGCCCAGGACCGATGGAGAATGTGTACTGCTCTCCAGGTGGTAAAGACACATATTTTTGACAATGAAGTAGCTGACAGGAATGTCTGCGATTTATTTTTTTCCTATAACATGTAATGGTTTCATAGACGTGTTAGAACGAAGAGGTGACACAGATATCGACGAGGCTTTACTCTCCTTGTTGAAAGAAATGAAACACAGATTTAGACAACACACATGACACATTTATTCAAAGAAATAATTCATATAATTTGATAATTTAATAAAATACATTTCAATATTGTCGATTCTAAATATATTCTCTATGACTTTTTATTTTACTAAATAACCCTGAATAAATATTCAATTTAATTAAGCAAACTAGGAATAATACAACTATGACCTTTAGTGTGTTTCTATTACAATTGAAAATAATTTTTAATACGATGTCACAATGTATTTTTTTATTGTTAAATAAATACTTACCTTAAACTTAAGGTTTTTTTAAATGTATCTCTAATTTTGTTCTTGCTGTAAAAACGCGGATAGATTTGACGTTTAATTTTGTGTACTAACGTTATTTTAAACGTCACAATATTATCATGTGCGTTTAAACGGGGCCAGTGTTGCCCGTGCAATAAATATTTTGTTTCATATGCATGGTCATAATGCAATATATAACGGTTCGCTCTCTTTCGAGTCAAATAAATACTAATTTAAAACAAATCATTATTAATGGCGAATGTATTGTCATTTTTTTCTTGCAGATCATTTATGGATTTGAGTTACTGAACTAATAAGATGAAGATCTAATTATATAAATAGTTAATGGCAATCCACAATATTTTTTTTACGTCTTTGATATGCTAAGTTCAACAGATTGCAATCGAAAGTCAAACAACTTTAATTAATTATTGATTTCCATAATTTCAAACACGAAAATAAGTTTGTTGCGTCCATAATTTAATTCATTAACATGTTTTCTTATGTATTTATAACATCAAGAGGTTCAATAAAAACATGACAAAACCAGATTTAATTATGATTAGCTTTGTTTGTGTTGACAATTACACAATATACCTGAATTGATTAACATATGTCAATATTTTTTATGCAATAATTGGACTGTCGCTTTTTTAAACAACGGCTCAGTTGATGAATTACTACAGAAATAAACTTTTTAGAGTTATAAATGTAAGTATGTACAATGTACATTATATGTATGTCTATTTTACAATTACTGTTAAATAATAATAGCTAGTATATTTCTTAAATTTTCATATTTTACTTAAAATATAAAAAATAAAGTGAGGTAAACACACTAAATAATATTAACAATAATAAAATGTGACAGGTGGCACGTTACTCAAAGAAGCTCTGATTCAGTATGACTTCACCGAGTCGCAGCGCGACAGCGCTTAGCGGCGAGACACTCCCCCCCCCCCCCTCACTGGACTATCGGGCCGCATCCGTTCAATACCTGATAGTTGCGCTGACGAGCAGTCAGCGCTCTTGCACTACACCGCGCAGAAGTAACACTGCTCGCATAGGCACCGACCAGATTAATAAATACAAATTATATTTATATTTTCGTATACATAATACATAATCAATATATATATATTAGTATATAAAAATATATTTTTCCTCATTCGGGGGTGCTGCAGCTTCCATGCTTGGGGTGCTGCCGCCTTCGCAGTGTATATATATGGATGAGCCGTCCCTGCACACAATAGTCAGCCGGATATTTTAAATCACCTTGTTCTATTTTTAGTTTATTAGCTCGCAGTGTTATATTTTGTTGTCAACTAAAACGCATCGATTTTTATTTCGCGCCGTAGTGCATTTCATATACAGTGAGCCCTCCTATAGCGTTTCTACTAAATAGTTACTTTTTACAAAATTCCTTGTCAACCAAGGAGCATTGACCTTTATTTCGCTTGGCAATGTATTATAGATTTACGAAATATCTAAATTGACCTTAAAATATTATAATTTTGTAGAATTCAGCGATTTACAGGAAACGTTATAGGAGGGTTGACTGTACATTTACGAAATATGTAATTTGACAGTAAAAATTTAGGTTATATGAGGGAGCGCTATAGGAGGAACTGTCGAACTTGTTATAGAAAACGGTGGAATAGCAGGGAGTAATATAGAAGAGTTTACTGTACTTTGTATAATTACATATTAATTTCATGGTCATTTAAATAGTTTGAATATGCATATTTTTTTCAATTTATTCCAAGCTTCTCTTATTAAAGCGCTTATTCGGGCTATTTTTTTGTCCCAATTAACCAATCCGTCACGGTGGATCAAAACCAACGGCTCTGGGCGATGGGGTATATTTTGTATGACAATAGACCCCAAACAGAGAAACAAAATTTAGACCATCGGGGCATATGCAGGTCTGCCCCAAAGAGGGCTTTACAGCAACCGAAAAGCGACTGACATCTCTTTACATCCACGGACTGACAAACAATAACATTCGTTTGCGTCGGACCAACAGCTAAACTGAGGCTAGCGACCAAGTGCCCAAGGAATATAGAGACCTGCCCCGGACAGACTTACGCAGCAAACAAAAAGCGATCGTCTGTATACGGTAACACGGAACTTTTCTCTTTACCTCCACTACCTAGTCAAACTATAAAACTCGTTCGCGTCAAAGCTAGCGACCACAAGACCAGGGCCAATAAAAGACTGCTCAAACACATATGAATACGGTTCTGTTCGCATATTTCAGGTAATTTTTTTTTTATTCGGAGAAATGTGTGTGGGGCAATGCCCCGGTTGCCCCTAAGGACGAGCCTTTTTGTTGAAAAGTACTATCAATCAACAAATGTGCTGCATACAATTATTATAACTCTCTGAATAAATTTATTTTAATTAATATTATGAATACACACATAAATGATGATTAATCGAAAGAATTCTTTTAAAAAAATATTATTGTTTACTTGATTGTCAATTTATTATATCGAGATCATCTAAGCGTGATAGCGACGGAATCGTTATAAATAATAATTGCTAAATCATTATGGTATCAATATTATAATAGATTACATTTATAAATACATTGATTAATCGATTGTTTCATATTTTTAATACCATTATTAAATATAATATGAATTAATCGGGATATTTTATTCTAGCCGGAACAAAGTCCATCAACTGACGATGTCTCGGATACATTTTCGACTTTCGGAATGTTTTATCGGTGCCGTGAAACCAGTCCAATAATCCGACAACGCCAAAGCATTGAGTGAATCTATAACAAATTCACATTATTATAATCATTCTGTTACGTTAATAAAGTATATGATTGTCGTACTTGAGATGATGATAATCGTGGAATTCAGGACTCCTCAAGAATGGCAAATGATATCCGGAATGATCGTTTAGTGTTGTCGCTATGGCAATTGTATACCAAAACGTCGCCGTAGCCAGATGACTCTTTATCATCATAATTCCCAAACTGACTGATAACAAATTAGAAAATAGATGCTCGATTGGATGGCTGTATGTGGCTATTAGTGCGACTGGTGCCGTCCATTCGTGATGCTTCTTATGTATGTGTTTATAGAATAATTTGTTATGCAAAATTCTGAAAAATACATATAAAAATTATAAAATCATGTTTTTCATGTCTTTAATTATCTATATTACCTGTGCGAATAATAAAACACGAATTCATTGACGATGATAATTATTGCAAGATCAAATATGAATTTGAAAAAAGTCGGTAATTCTCTCGGATGCCTATTTTCAGTGCTCACAAACATATATACCGTATATGACACTGGAATAACCAATAGTTGATTAAATAAAACTTGCCGAATCGCCTTAAATCACATAAAAAAAATTGTAACGATTTAATTACATTTATATAAAAACATTTTATCACTCATATCCATTTGAATCTATCGATTATCACGCCAATTTATATAATCTCTACCGAAAAGTATTAATCGAACAAATATTCACCTTAAATAACCGCTCATTATCAACCGGTTCGTTCATCTCCGGTTGAACTTTATACTTCCGCATGAAAGCCGGTTTGTTCGTTATATCCATGAACGCATATATCCCGCTAATAAACCAATATATGATAACAGTGTATGCGGGTAAACACACGACCCATAATGTAAACGGATCGTCACCTGTAACATATTAAAACCGTATGTAAAACAATGTTTAAAATAAATAATTACCATCAAATGTACCCGTAACGTTTAAGATCTTATTCCATATTGTTTCTATGTAATTTCCGGGAACATTATACCTGCACATACGATCATATGTTAATAATCTGATTAAATAATATGTATTTGATTAGTTTAATAATTACCAGATTGCCGTGTCTTCGGTATACGTCAAATATACGATTGATATAACGGTAGAGATGATTAATAATATGTATAAAGTGTTAGACCATATTGAGAATAGAGTATATTCCGTCTCTTTCGGTTTATTTTTTAATTTGTGTATTCCGTTTTGTTGTTTTTTTATTTTATGCATTGTGTCTGCAAAATTGATAGTGTTTATGATATGATCCTCGTCGAATAAGACAAAAATAAATTCGGCTCACCGATATCAAAACAAACTGGCACCAAAGACAGCCATGCTCGTTGTGAGAATAGTGAATTTTTTGCACATAGTGTTATCAAATTATCACCATATTATTATTAACCTTCTCAACGTATCCAAATATTTAAAGATATGATTGTAATCATGCTGTGATTATTTTCAGTGTCAAAATATTACTTTATTAATAATTGTTCTGTGTAAACTAGAAATTTTAGTTTAATTGTGAGTCGATCATAAAAATTAAACAATACCTCTTTGATTGATTATGTATATATAAATAAAACCGGATCCAGTTGTACTTGATAATCAAAATTCGTTATAGTAAAAAAAACTGGTTTTGCCTCAATTTACATGTTGTTTCACACGATAAGTTTATTTGAAACTATATGGTATATAGATAAATAATGAAACCTAATCATTACGATATTAGATATTATTTAAATTTAAATGATTTTAAAAATTTGGCATTTTTTTTACTCATTGAAAATAACGCACATGTATTCAAATTAACGCCTTATATCTAATATAAATACATTAATGAAAAAGTAAAGCTTTATATGATATTTAATCCGGATATTTTATTCTAGTAGGAATATAATCCTGTTTCTTAGATATATTTTTGATTTTTGGAATGTTTTATCAGTGCCGTTGAGATAATCGAGTACTCCGAGAATCCATAGCATTGCGTAGAGTTAATCCATATGATATTAATATCATATCTGATCTCAGATGTCTAGAATACGTTTCAGCGGATAAAAGCTATGTTCTATATACCGAGGACAGATATTTGAATCTCTCCGAATCAACCAACACACTCTTAAGTCTGTATGGGGTTTTATATATCTCCGCTTATTCATAACTCATAATAATGAAATCAACTTAGGAGTTGTAAATGCTTTTGAGTAATATTCAAACGCATTTAAGGTCAAGAACCGTCGTGGTAATGAAGATAAAATATATCAGAGACGAATCTCTGGTACGAGATAAATATATGATCCCTACGACGAATCTTCAGTACAAAATTGAAGAGAAAATCTCGTAGAACGAATATCCCGGTCGACGGCAAGAGAAAATCTGTGTCAATAATTCTATGAATGGAGTTTTTATAGCAGGTTTGAAGAAATGACTGCTTGCGCTCATTTATGGGAAGGGATAATGATGCTGATTGGTCCGTTCAGTGAGAATATGTAGCGACCGCATCCGAACACATTCGGATGTCAACGACGGCAGGCAATTGCATGTCTGTTTTAAATATTTTTAAAAATAAATTCACATTTATTAGCCGATTCGTATCGACAGATACATTTATCTTCAGCCGAACTTTATATTTCATCATAAAACTCGGTATATTCTTGATATCCACGAACGTATGTACTCTGCTGATAATCCAATAAGGTTATATAGCATATACAGATGTATACATAAACATTAATGTGAACGGATCATCATCTATGTTATAATAAAATGCATTAGCAAATTAAAGTATATAAATAACATAATCAATAATATATTATACCAGTTTTAACTATGATTTTATTTCATATCGCTAATAAGTCATAACAAATGATAAGAAGATATAATTGTATATTATAATAATAGAATGAATTATTGAACCGTTTCCCATCACATTACGGCTTCCTACAAATTCGTCCCGTCCTCCAGTTCCCAGGCCATAGTGGCAACGAGGAAACTCATTCGGATGGAAGCAATACCACTCCCGGGGGCTGTTTTAAACCATCGTTAAGGCGTGTGATGTTGGTCTGCCGGCCCAAAGGGCTAGTGGATCAACCTGCACCAGGATTCCGTAGCCAACTAATGTTGTTCTTGACGTGCTCCGAAATGTCGGAGGAAACCCCCAACAACGACGTGTACCCGAAGAATGGCAAATCATCATCATTTAATGATTTATTTTTTCGGTTCGATTGTTTACTTTTGTTTTATGTATGTTATTCTTAAAAATAAATAATTATAATATCATTAATATATGTTGAACGTATATAAAAATAGATAATCAAAATGAAATCCAATTGAACCGTTACAGATATATATTTTTTTGAGATGATAAATATATTTAAATAGCATGTTTATCATCGTTGTGACATTTTATTTCTTAAAACAAGAGATAGATAAAACTAATGTTAATAATTACCTGATATAAATCGTTATGTTGTCGAGCTAAGGAATATTTACACACAATCCTCTGATTATTTTTAGACCAAAGGTTAGCATGATCCACACAAACCGCCAGCAAGAGCACTCTATGATCTCTGTTATGCTCTGCACCGTGACAAAGAAAGAAAAAAATGTTTTAAAATCGCAAACTTTAACTTTTCGTATGGAAGAGTTTGGATGATCGTGGATCTTTAGTTATCGTCTACGTTACAGTCCTCGTTAAGTGCTGAGATTATATTTAGAATCATCTTTCATTACCCCCAGACTGTAGTCAGGGACGCTCCGTCCATATGGCCAGATTGTGCGGCGCACACGATCGCTGATTTGCATCTTTATCAATAATGTCTCAGTATTAATAATACGGTTAATAAAACTACACTATTTTACACACTTGATTTATTTTATTCAATATATATATATATATAAACTATGAAAAATATACATGTATATATATATACCGTCGGTGATACCGCAATATGTTTCATCTTAAAATACTCGTAGCGTAATTCCACGGTGGAAAATTTACGTCAAACGTATTGCGGTATCGTTGAAGATATGTAATTATATTAATAGTATTATGTGTACGTGATGAATATGAATTATTATACTATAGTGACGTTACTTATGTACGTGTTAATAATTAATTGAAAGCGTCAATAAAAATGTAATCGGTATCAAAATATTATTTAATTCATCAAATTTGTCGATTTTTTTTATTATTAATTATTATAAATTAACGTAAATAAAAAAATTGTTGATCGATGAATATTATAAATATCATATTATAGCACTACACTTAACACTATATCACAAAAATCTGTAATAATTAATTTTTCAATGTTTTACCATCATGTAATACCTATAGGAATACAAAAATACATACGTTTAAGTATTAGGTTCGTTTTTAATTTATATAATCAATTATTTAACGTTATCGACGTCGATTGAATAGCGTTTGTTGAATTGAAAACTATATGTTATTCATATACGGTAGCTTCTAATTGCGGCAATCATTACATAACGATTCCGGAGAGTTATATAAAATATTTTCCAAAAGTGCCTAATACTATATATATATGACTAGCCTTTTTTTTTATTTTTCATAATTTATTTTAAACGTATAAAAATGATTCAGACGCTTTATCATTCATTATACAGTTTATTTTATAATCACAAGTTCTAAAGCCTCTCGATTCGGAAATAAGCCTTAATAAATTTTGACTTTACATGTAGAACTAACGTCTATTAATTTACTCAAACCGTACACGTTCGTTCTAAATAATTTAAGACACATTTATATTGCTTAAAATCACCGTATTGCAAGAATTAGTATAGACATTTTCGTTTTTAAACTGGCAAATATTGTGTTATAAGCTATTACGATACACATTTTATTTGAATTTGTTCATTAAATTAATCGTTTTCGTATATGAATATTGTTATTCTTTCTTATTGCATAGTATTTTATCGTCGTCGGGAAATACGTCTCTCGGCGGACTGAAACTCAACATCATAATGTGCCTCGAGAATGCTTTCGTCGAACGGAACATTGAATCGGTGCCGTGCAATCGATCCAATACGCCCAACACACCGAAACATTGATTGAATCTGAAATGATACGTTGTATTAATACATATATTATTTATTGATCGTATACGATCGTTTATCTCACTTGAGATGATGGAAATCGTGTGCTTCTGGGCTCGGGAAGAACGGTAAATGATATCCGGAATGTGCATTCAACGTAGAAATGATCGCAATGGAAAACCAGAGCCATGCCGTTGCAATGTGGCTCCCCATGATCGTAACTCCCAATATCGGCGGCACCAAATTAGAAAATATGTGTTCGATCGGATGGCAGTAGATAGCCGTAACGGCAATCGGTGCAGTCCATTCATGATGTCTCTTATGTATATGTTTATAGAAAAATTTACTATGAAGCAGTCTACAAAAATAAATGATAAAGTATTTATAAAGAGGTCAAATGTCTTCTCGGCCGAATAATTTATCAAGAAATTTATTATTAAATATTATATATATATATGTATAGAAGAGGTCATACATTTGAAATATCAACGGAGACTACGTCATCGCTGATTCAATTATTTTTTTGATGCGACGTAAGCTACCGATATCATATGTTATACGAAATAATACCTGTGCGAATAATAGAAACCAAATTCTTCAGTCAATATAAAGACGGCGAGTTCGAATAGGACCCAATGAAACGTCGGCAGCTCTCGCACCTCCGGAAATCCTCGATAATGCATGAAACAGTATAAAATTGTACCGAACGGCAAACCGACAACGGTCTGATTCAAGATAACCATCATGATTACCTAAAAACATAAATACAACGCACAATATATTTAGATATTACCGTTGCATAATATATGTTTAATACTTTTTTCAATCGAGGCCCGTCGACTGGCTCGTTAGTGCCCGGTTGAACTTTATACTTGCGTATGAACGCCGGCTTATTAGTCACGTCGAGGAGCGTATATATCGCTCCGAACGTCCAATAAACGATCGTCGTCAAGATCGTTGAATAAACGACCCATAGCATGAAGTGATCTTCGCCTGAAAATAAATATACAGTATTAATATCATATTAATATATACGAATAATAGTGATATACCTATGACGTCGATGATTTTATCCCATTGCGATTGCCAAAAATCACCGGACGCTCCCCAAAATCGTTGTAGATGCCTGTAATCGTTATATATATAAATAATAAATATAATTATATTGTATATTGTAGATTTGTTATACCATGTCAATGAATTTCTGGCTGCGGTGAATCCGATCAGCGCCGAGCTGATGACGAATAATACACTGTACAGCGAGGATAACCATGTTTGCTTTTGTGACGTTAACGACTCATCGTTTTTCTTTGCCGGATCTATGTCTTTCAATTCTCGATTTTTTATATCGTACATTTTATTATCTGCAATTGATTTTAAATTTTGTTATGATGTCGAGAATACCAAGGCCATATTTAATTCACATATATATGGCATATAAATAGTATATGCCATTACGAACCGTGACATAAATGTACAAAAAAAAAATAATCACACATATTAAGCATTAAAAAAACATCATTTAAGTCCCAAAAAATATTATAATAGAGATTTAATAAATTTAAATTTATATTGCGGATTTAGCGATTTATTTTGATGAAAATCATTGTTATTATGACTATTTTTTTTTTTGGATTATTAATAATGATCAACGATTAGATATATTACAATCTGCGAACAATGGACAATGAGGACAACTAAATAGCAACACGTACCTGCAGCCCGACGACTCGGACAAACACTGAATGAAAACAAATGCCCCACAGACATGGAATCTACATGTATATACGTATATACGAAATAATATACTTGTGTAATGTGCGATTATGTTGCGTATATTTATTTTGTGCGAAAGTGATGCGGAGTGAAGCTGTGTTCAATTGCAGTCCAGACGAATAATGTGTTTCGAGTTGAATGATTTTAAAATAATTCAGTAATGGATGTCAATACTCTTTTTTTGTTTGATCATAAATAAATTCAGTTGAAATATTATGAATAGCGTAATAAACAATACGAAAAATGCACGGTCGAACGATTTTACGACGTATTTCCTTATATTTAAATTTTAGCTGATGGAAATATAATCGAATTTCATGTAATAATTGATAATTCAAACACATGGTCAATGTTTATCTGTTTAGGACATTTATTGAAATCATTTGTTTTTTTTTTAATCAAATAATTATTTTGTCAATAATAGATATTAACCCCTTGTGTGATTTGCCCGAATACAACTAGGGTAGATATTTTGCTGACACAGTGATTTGCCCGAACTGCATTCGGGCACATCGTACACGAAACTTTTTATAGTGATTTGCCCGAATCCAGCTCGGGTCATTCCCCCAACAGTCTAGAGAACGCATCGCGCGCGTTGAGTGACACGTGTCGTAATTTGATCTTTCGAGAACAATTATCCACTTTTTCTAAGAGGTTGACCACAGAAGTGTTTAATTGTAGTAAGACCATTTGATTTTTTCTCGAATAAATCTTTTAATATAAATCCTACATATCACAAACTTTTTGTATTTGTCTAAAAAAATCTAAAGAATAAATATTATAAATAATCATTGTCCTTTATTGTCTGCAATTGTGAAAAAAACAACAATATTCGCTTGTTGCCACGGGTGCGATATTTTTTCTCGCTCGCATTCGGTACGACGTGCCTAGTGCGAGTGAAACCGTGCGATCAACACGCGCGGCGAGTGGTTTAGTCTGCGACCGGACATCGCCGAGTTGGCTTGTCATTTACGAGTCACATTGATGAAGATTTCATGACTTGACTTGAAATGTCCATCATCCAATATAAATAGACCCCTTCGAACGACGCGGTTGGTTTCGAGATTCACGGATCGGTTAAGTATATCAGAATGAAGTCACCAAGAGTATTTGTGTGATTTATGACGACAGCATTCGAAAATGGCAAACTTTTAAAAGAAAGGCCGCACTAGGAGTTTTAGAAAACTTTTTCTAGATCAACATTATGAATAATGTTGTTATATATCATGACAAAAAGACATATTTTCTGACTTGTAACAATTTAATAAGATGAACGAAGCCGTTTCACATATTTCAACTTTTAAATTCAATCATTTTTTCTTGTTGCTCAATTTCATTTCATTTAATTTGACGTGGAGGTTAAAGGCATCAAAAAGTTTATTTTTTCGAAGTCGAATATAGGCTTACGTCGGAAAGCATGGGGACCGCGGGCCGCAGATTGTCCAGACCTGGTTTAAAGAGTTCAATAGTACTAATCCTGCAAAACCATGAAAAAAATCTCTTGACCCCAAGCATTTTACGTCAAGATTTAAAAAAAATGGATTATTCTGATAATACAAATATTTTAGATGTTTTTATTAATCAATATGATGTAAATGATCAATCAGCATGTAAATGACAACGCTCTCGGCGATGTCTCGCCGCAGATTAAGCTCTCGTAGGACATGTCATTGGAACGTTTCACTCGCACACGATATTACGTACCGGATGCGAGCGAGAAAAACATCGCGCCCGTAGCAACATAAATTTTTTAGACAAATACAAAATGTTTGTGGCATGTAGGATTTATATTAAAAGAGTTATGCGAGAAAAATAAAAAACTTGGGGTTCTATTGGCACGGCTAGGTTAGAAAAGACTTGATCCTTTTCTGCAAAAGATTATTACTAGAAATAAGAAGTAGGTATTTTGCAATAATCCAAAAAGGAAACATAATGTTTTTTTACAAAACAAGCATATGTTTCTATGACACGATCATCTTTGAATCTTAAAATGGTTCTTCTTTACGTTTAATGGGATGTTTTACTGTTATTCACATTATTAGTCAGTTATGTCCCCTTAATTATATTCTGCCCTTGTATAGCGCCATGTTATAGAAACTCGCCCTATAAAAGACTAAGTACCCATGCAAAGTTAAGCGTTATGTTTTTTAATTGTATTTTGTTGCTTAGATATTTAAATGATCTTGCTCTATTTATAGTTTTTTTCACGCGCACGCGTTATATTTTCTTGACCTTTATTATGGGCGGTAATGTATTACATAATTATAAAATATGTAAATTAACCTTGAAAATTTAGCGATTTAGTAGGATGCACTATAGGAGGGACTGCTACACATGACGCTCTATAGCAAGGAGCGCTATAGGAGGTTTGACTGTACAGTTTTTTCACGTCAAATACACCTTTTTTCAAATCAAATGCATCCTTTTTCAAATCAAATGCATCCTTTTTAAACGTATTTAAAAATATTTAAATACGTTTTCCCACTAATTTGTGGGAAAACGTAAATTGTTTTTTTACATATTTGAAGGAATTGAAAAAATAAAGATATTAGTGGGAAAACGTATTTAATATGTTTTATTTAATTTTTAAAAAGATGCATTTGATTTGTAAAAAGGTGCATTTGTTATGTAAAAGGATGCATTTGATTTGAAAAAGGTGTATTTGACGTGAAAAAACTGTACTACATGCAGAAAAAAAATACTAATTTTAATCGAGAGGGGTCGAAAAACTGACGAAACGTAGATATAGTAGAAATTATTTTACATAATGGTATTTTCCTATTGTGAAAAATGACATTTCTCTCCGTCTTAACCAATACATACATAGTATCATACTGATACACGTTTATATAATCATATTTAATATTATTATATTATTATTATACGTCATTAATTATTTAATTATAGAGAAACGCGTCAGTAACATGGCCGATATTCGTCTGTTTAGGATTTATTTTCATAATTCACTCGTTTTTTTTTGTACATCTGTCAAATGGGTATATTTAAAAGCATTGTTATTGTGTGGTCATCTAGATACGCGTTAGCATCATGGTCGTATATCGACTGCTTATGATTTATTTTTATAGCTGTCAAATCCGTATATAATTCTGTCATCTGATGAATTAAAGATTCGGAAATGCAGTGTTTGCATTTAAATTCAAAAATGTCTGGCGCCAATATGTCGCTTATAAAATCTAGAATATTAGGATAAATTGAACTATTTTCGAATCTGCATTATTACATTATCATAATTGAATTGTCTTTGGGTCAGTTTGCACAACACTCGCGATTCGATGGACGAAACTCATTCGCCAGCCACATAAACCGCAAATTGGCTGATAACGACGAAGAAAGCACATGTCTTTTGTTATCTAGCACAACACTAACAACACAATAGACGCGTCATGTCACAATAACCACAACTATGACATATGCTTGGGTTTAACATAATTTGAAATTCGCGCCAATTACTTCGTTTCGGTCGAACGCGATGATACGCTTTAGATTGCTTGTTCTTTGTTCTGGTAAGAGCCATCATCATGACTGTGTGGCTGTGCTAACAGGGACAAGAAGTCTATACGGAACTCTACGGAGCACTGAACGGTACATAGAGCGACTTCTTAGAGAACCAAGACCTGTTGGGTTCTCATCACCAAGAGAAACAGCAAATACCACTTTCTAAACTCTGTACGATTACGCACTTGTATTAGTAATATAAATAATAGTAAAATTACTTAAAAATAATAAATGGGTAATCATCTGAGTATCTAATCATACGATAATCACATTTATAGAGAGATAATGATGAGAAAAAATATTTGACGTCAATGTTGTTGTTTTTTTTTTCATTTCAATTATGTAATATATGCATTCGATATTCGACTATATAATAGATATTAAAAGTTAATTTTTCTATATACGTGTGCATAATAGAATTTGTACGTTGCTGAAGTTTTGTCTCCAAGGATGTTTCGCATTACATATTCAAAAAAATTTCATAAATAAAATACAAAGATGCTTCTCTGTAAATATTCTAAATTGTGGACAGAGAAAATAATATTTAATTCTATGTTATTATTATATTTAAGTCGAGTGACTGCAGCAACTGTCCAAAGTCCAATGCATCTGAGTCATTGTCGCAATTTATTGTCAGCTGTACTTAAAAAAGTGGAATCTATTCCATTGGATGTGTGTTGGATGATATTATTGCAAATTACATGTCGGTGTATGTAATGGACGTATCCGGTTCTGCAATCGTGATGCTAAAATGGTCAATGTATGAGAAGAGTGAACTCGGTAAATGCATTTGGAATTGGAGTAACGCCATTTTGCGATGTATCGCTCGTTAGTCCCATACACGTTCGGTATTAAAACAAAATGTAAACTCACAGATTTTTCGCACGAGTGATTGATTTTCTTTCTGATATTTCTTTATATATATTCTTAAGCCCGTTAAATACAATTATTTATAAAAAAATCCAGAATAAATACTATGCCGAGAAATCATCTTGAAACCGGAACCGAACCGTTAAATCAGGTTGTTCGGAAAGTAATTTCGCGAAAAGACGATTTTCTTATAGTAGGCAGTATCATGATTCCACGCTCATATTTTTTTGTTCTTTGCTGGACAAAATCTGATCCAGGTGATTTTTTACCTCCTCATTTGAAGTAAAGGTTTTACCGTCTAAAAAATATTGTAGAGACCGGAACAAATAATAATTAGAAGGTGCCAGATCTGGTGAATATGGTGGGTGTGGCAGTATATCCCATCCAAGCTGTAAAAGCTTTTGGCGAGTTAACAAACTTGTATGAGGTCTCGCATTATCTTGATGGAACACTGCACCCTTTCTATTGATCAATTCTGATCTTTTCTGTTTAAGTGAATCATTCAATTTGTCCAGCTGATGACAGTACACTTCAGAATTAATCGTTGTGTTGTCAGGTAGAAGCTCAAAAAAACGATTCCTTTGAAATCCCACCAAGCAGATAGTATCACCTTTTTTGGTGAATATCGGCTTTCAAGTGCTTTGAGCCAGTTCATCTTTTTTACAACATGATCTTTTACATTTAACATTGTTGTAGACGACCCATTTCTCGTCCCGAGTGATGATGCGCCTCAAAAATGGATCTTTTTCTTGATGTTTGAGAAGCAAATGGCACAAATTTCTTTCCGTAAGAACATGAAGAACCCATATGTCGAGCTTTGAGATTAAACCTAGGCGTTTTAAACGATCATGAACGGTCGAATTCGATAAATTTAATTTCTCAGCGATCTCACAAGTTGTTATTGCATCAATTAATGCCTTTATTGTGTCTTCATCAGTTTCAACTTGCTTCCCAGAACGTGGTGCATCTTCAACATTTCGAAATTTTACAAACCAGTTTTGGCATTTTGTTAATACATCTTCTCCATACACATCGGATAATTTTTTCTTGCTTGAAGCGCATTTTTACCTTTTCGATAGAAAAAAAGTAAAATATTCCGAAAATGCTGCTTTTCACTTTCCATATTTGAAAGGGTGCCAACCAAAAACTACTGCGTGGAATCAATCGAAATTTTTCACAAGCAAGCCTTGCTATATCAGCTTGTCAAAATATATAATGATTATGCGGTTTAATAATGAAGTTGGCTCTGAAAAAAATACAATTAAGCCGTCTGTTAGGATAAAGCGAAATGACTTTCCGAACAACCCATGCAAAATCTCCAACTCTAAATTTTGTATGTGCTTCATTATCCCGATAACGCGGCCCCAACTTTCGCACTATCGGGGGTTTTACTATAGTTACGAGTATTTCGCAAAAAAATACAAATCTGCCATAACTAAGAACAATGTAAAAAAAAATATGAATCTTAGATGAATGAAATATTCGATTGCCATGCGTACGATCGCCGACATACATAGACATCCGTAGCTCATTTATCACCATCGGAGGCGTGAAGGTGAAAATGTGCCGAGCACTCGCACATGAGGACATAGATGTGTGCAGGCAGAGATCAACACACAGGTGCACCCAGCCAAACGGCATAGAGTTTACGGTCGAGTTATGCATGAATAGAATGCGCTCGCGTTATTGGAGTGACTGCCGGATTTATTTTGAAATTCGCGTTATCGGAACACGCGTTATTGTGGGTATTACTGTACAGTGGAACTCAGTGGCGGATTTCCCCCTAGACGCATAAGGCTCGCGTTTGGGGCCACATTAATTCAGGGGGCCTCAAAATTTAGCTGTCAAAACGATTTTTTTTTATTATAATTATAATAGTTTAGCAGTATTCCCAATAAGTATTCGCATGGATTCAAGCGCGTAGCTACCTCAAGGAAAATAATTATAGTCATTGGGGCCCTCGGCATACAGTCCTGCAGGGCCTCGACCCTCAGGAGGCCCCTGCAGTTTTCTAGAAATAATTAATATTTTTAACATTAAGATCGCCAATATCGATCATCGAGAAGCTAATAAAAATATACAAAATAGATGAAGCAACACATAATATTATGATTAATTTGTCATTAGGCTTTTTAAATTGTAAATTGAACGAAATCAATACATCAAACATTTTTCAATTTGCAAACATCTTGTTTAATTTTTAGTATTTTGTTGTCAACTAAAGAACATTGTTCTTTATTTTGCGCGATAATGTATTATATATTAACGAAATATGTAATTGGGCATTGAAAATTGGGCGTTTCAAAGTAAACGGCGATCTAGAATGAAGCACTATAGGAGGGACTACCGCTCATATCGCTCTTTATATAGTAGGGAGCGCTATAGGAGGGTTGACTGTATTTACGCAGTTTATTTACAATTTAAACAGTTCCGTTTCATTTTAAGACGTCAAATACTTGATTTTATATTTTTATTATTAGAAATTTACGTCAGAAATATTTTAAATTTCTATAAATCCTGAAGTTAAAGAAATCGATGATATAGTGGACAGTCATATTCGCGGAAACTTGTCCGACGAAGAACTCTCCACTGAAGTAGAGGTAAACGATCCATCCAATTCCAACACAAGAAGTTGCTATGAGACATATTGAGGGCTTTAACCCTTTGAACCCTAAGCTTCGAGCGCTGTGACCCCGGGCTCCAGTGATTTTTAACCGCGCCAAAATGATTGTTTTACTTTTCTTTATGATCTAAAATCCATTTCCAGGAGTCTTCTACTTATTATTTTATTTTTAAATTGCTATAATGACATCTCCTTTAATTATTTTCGTAACACTGGTGCAATTTTTTTAAATTTTAAATAAACTTGATGTAAATTAAATATTAAAATTTTCAAGGGCTTAATTGACATTGTTTTTGCTTGGCTGGGATTATGTAAAATGTTAACACTGCTATAGCGCCAAGATAGAGACCACGCTATAGAAACTCGCCCTATAGAAGACTAAGCACCCATACAAAATTAATTTTTAAATTTCATTTTAGAAATTGGAATTCAATACATTAATATTTTTTTCATTCATATATTTTAAATGAGATTGTTCTATTTTTAGTTTATTCACGCGCGCGTGTTATATTCTGTTGTCAACCAAAGGGCATTGACCTTAAGTTCTGGCATTGATGTATTACATATTTGCGAAATATGAAATTTGACCTCGAATGATATAAATGGAAGCAATATAGGAGGGACTGCCGCGTATGCCGCTCTATACCGGTGTGCGCTATAGGAGGGTTGATTGCAGATGATCAAAAATGTTATTGTTGTTTGCGACTATTTTCTAGAGAGATTTTCGAGATACAACCAAAATCGGTAAAGGAGCTAGTAGCTATATTAAAAATTGCGTTCCATAAATGCTTCGAAGATGGAAAATAACATTTACAGGTGTTTCTGATTGTGACTAAATATATTATTGATGAAAAATTAACGATTTTTTTTAGGAAAAATGAAATTTAGACGCAAAAAACATTTAAAAGGTCATTTTTTCCTCTTAAATATTAAATTAATTTAGGTTATTATTGCCACAGTAATTATAATAGTGAAAGTTTTCACTTGATTTAATTTTAATTTGGTGAAAGTCATCTTAATGATGTTATATTCAAGCGTCGTTCCATTTCTTTTTTTACGTTTCAATGACAATTTCAATATTTATCGTGGATATATGATGCATATTTTATTTGTTTCATCGACGATATTCTCGGAATAGTACAATGGAACTAAACGCTTTTCAGCTGAAACTCGATCGTTTGACCGCCGAGTCTATATCGACCCATAGTTAAATTTAACTCTTCGATACACATCTAGAATTCTTTTTCAGCGGGTCGTGCAATTGATTTCGGTTTACTGAAAAGATTAAGCATTCCCGTACGTCAGTGCATTCTGAAATATTTGCAATCGATATGCTCTAAGAGACGTTTCAGGCAGTGGTGCGCAACCTGGGGTCGATAACCCTATCAAAGTTGTCTACGTACGTACACAGGATGTCTCACCGAATACTTTACAATAAAATAATAAAATATTAGATGAAGAAATATGCATCTGCGCGTAATAACATATGCTCTTCTTTGTTGTCGAGACAAAGAATTCAGGAGTTAAGCCTCTTCCACATCCTCTATATTCGATAAATCTCATTTTATTTATGAAACAGAGCTTGAATGAAGAAATTTATTTTAAAATCATGACTGTGCATAATTTTTTCAGGAAGCAGAACACGGCTTTCTTTATAATTTCGCAGATAGCATCGAAATAAATCGACTGAGAGGTCAGACGAAGTCGATCGTGCCACAGAGGTCATATCGAGTTCACGTAATGATTATTTTTTCATTTGATAATATGATTCGTTTTCATAGAATCTCCTGAAAAATTTGGGCTATTCCATACGTCGTTTGGCATTTATATGGACGTGTGCACGAAACCATTGTTCTGAATCACTTATGTAATTAATCACCGACATGGGACACCATGTCTTGTTCAAACTGTGTTCATGAATAAATTATGTATATGCATGTACGAGGTTTGATCAAAAAATACGCGGATCCTTTTTTATTCATATTAATCGATTATTTTAATCCAATCCCTAAGAGTCGACGGGCTGAACGAGTTGTTTCTTTAATTAATTTGTTAAGGGTTCTGTTAGTCTTGAAACTGTTTTCTGCAACTAGACATTGAACTGTCAAATGTCATGAAGTCATAACCTTGAAAGGCGAACTGAGGACGGGACGCCCTTCCGACTTTGATGACGACCTTTTAACGGTGATCAACTAAAATCTACACCAATTGACAGGAAAAAAAAGCTTAACACATTAAAATCAATTGTTATTTGATTTTGGTTGAAAAAAAAACAGCCCTGTTGTCGTCGGCGCTACTACAATATGCTCACTCGAGGGCAAACCTTTGGCGAATCTAAAATCAGGCGTCCGCGAATCAGCTCTTGGCATTAGTGGCAGGAGAGGTGGGATTCCTTCCCCTAAGGACGGACTACCTATCTCTTCTTTCCTGATATTAGAGCCAGGATAATTTGTAGCTGGTACTTCGCAGACTTCTGGGTCAGTCAATTCCTGACTGCCCACGGTAATTTCAAGGGTAAACATAAAAAGTTTAACCTAGTAGCATCTCCCTATTGCTCGTGTTAGTACGTCTGTCAGGATTACAGTCACGTTCTGTGGTACTGTCCTTACCTAGACGCTGCGCATCACGATCCATTTTATGCATTTCCCAGTGAAGGTCACATGGACCTGGTCACCAATGTAATTTGCTACAGATCATTTGCTTGCTTTGCATCGACTTTCGGAGAGTTGTGCAAGGCTACTTTCCCTCTCCCTTCTCC
>JAGXCT010033133.1:0-15070 GCA_022495035.1 Philopotamus ludificatus | reverse complement strand
ATCCCTTTTACGTCAAATACACCCATTTGCAAATCAAATGCATCCTTTTGCAAATAAAAATACAACTTTTTGCAAATCAAATGTATCCTTTTGCAAATCAAATGCACCCTTTTAAAAATAAAAAGTTAAACAATTAAATATTTTTCAATATATTGATATATATACTTTTTTTATGAGTTCGTTCAAAAACGTAAAAAACATGTTCCACTGTATTTAGTCGAAAACCACTCGAACGAGTATTTCGATTAAAAACTGGATGTTGTATCAAAAAAGGAATAACAGTTATTTTCATAAAAATATCAATTTTATATTCTTAAATATGCGCGTTTTTTTCGGGTCCCTTTAAACTATAAGCGAGATCAGAAGGAACTAGAAGATGGAACTCCAGACCACAAGTAAACCGCCTACATCCAAAAACGGACAAGGCACGGGAAGAAAAACTAATTGACCTGTTAATATTTAATAATTATTTAGTATTTTTAATAATTTAATTAACCACTTCCCGGTCAACCACGCATATGTGCACAAATGCGAGATGATCCATACGTAATAAAAATTTGAATCCAGCAAGGAAATAAAATTTCGGATAACCATACATAATGGAAAAGTAAACAATATTTTTTGGAAGTATTTCTGCGTTTTGTGTCGAAGTTCAAAAATATTTATAATAAAAAATCATAAAAAAAAGAAAAAAGCTATAATAATTAATAAAATAAATTTTGATGGACTCCAAAGAGTTAAAAATATTTGTTTTGATTTTGTAATAATATGCTTTAATTTAAACCAATAAAAAAAATCGATTTTTTTTAAATGGTTAAGATGTTAAAGTACATATTGTCGCATATTATTATTTGCAGATCTGTGACTTTCTTTCCATAATGAGATCATAAACATAGAGCGTACCAAAAATTAACAAAAAAATAAAAGACTTGGATATAGATTTTAAGTTTTATTGTTAAAAATTGGCATGGTTAAAAAAATATTAACGAAACATATATTCTAGAGGTATAACTCTCATGATTATGGCGTCTCTCGACTTTTAATGAAAATTCACCCGAGACTTGAAACTTTATTACTTAAAGTTTTAGAATCAACTACGACAAGGACTTGACGAAACGTGATATTTTTAAAAAATATATATTACAAACATCCAAACGAGCAACTAACGCTGTTTATAATTAAACTCGCTGCGTTTCCTGATGTTTATTTATTTTCGGGATTGGCAATGTTTGACGATCTCCGATTTCTGATACATATTTTTTTCCATTGTCGAGATAGAAACGTGGTCACTTGTTCGAAACATCCTGTATATAATGTGCGATTTGGAGTGGAATGAAAAAACATTTCAACCATTAATCCCATCTGTATGATATTGAGCTTTCTAGTCGAAGTCACATAGCGGAAGGCGTATAGCCACGAGCGACATCCACATAAGACTCAATAGAGCTTGTCTAATAAATATCGCAAACAGAGACACAGACAGAGACAGATAGAGAAAGAGAGAGAGGTAGACTGAGTAGATAATAAATATATTTCAAGGGACGTTTGCAGTACTGAGATCGAAATAAATGTTGGCGAAACAATGGGTTGCCATTGATTCGGCTTACATTTGTGACGTGCTAAGAATTACCGCCATTGTTGTCACACTGAATAATCTCTCAGATATATATAATATATATCGAAAACAATTCAAAACGATATAGAACAATAGCTAACTGAAGCGTGTCTTTGTGCGATCTATCCGATTATTGCGATTTAGCACACTGGCGAAATTTTACCGAAACGTTTGTATACAATTTGTTAATAAAAAGAGGACAGTAATTAATCAGGATTATTAATCATTTAATCCACATTCATATAATTTAAAAAAATAACATGGAGCATAGAATAACAGTGCAGTAGTTTTTATAAGTCCTTCATAAAAAAAATTAAAAAGCTCGCTTTTAATATTTTTTTCGATTTTTTTTTGTGATGTGCAATAAAAGTACCAATGATGAGACTATTATTGATACTTTGAGTTTGAACGCTAGTATATAAAAATATTCAAAAATAAGGTCTTCTTCATCGTACCGAAATGATTGATACGATATCAGATTTAAATATTCGGTTTTTTTTATTATTTGCGATCTAATTTAAGGCAAGATTTTTTTCGCATTCGTGCTGATTCAATTCTCCAATGGAAATGTATAATTTCCCATGAGCCGCCGAAGATGGAAAATTGCGAAAAATACATACACACAATTTCGGAATGGGATATTGATTGCGTATTAAAAATTTGAGTATTTAATAAACATTGATACGCGATCGGATAATACAAGCCGTACGAAAATTAATCGAGAAAACGGTCCAAACTTTTCCGGCCCGAATTAATTTTTCGCATTGAAACTTTGCCGGGATGCAATAAAATTAAATAAATGTAAATTTCAGCATGGGGATAATGAATAAAAGCACTTGTTGCTCCGTTTTGTTTGATATTTCGTCCGCTGAAAGCGTTTGAAATATTACTGAAAGAATTTATCATGTTTTCATAGTGAATTTATTAAACCATTTTACGGCGCAAATATTTACGCGTGCATATTCGCGGTAATAAACATGTTTATTAATGCAAATTTATTTATGTTATTAACTAATCGTAAAATAGTTTGAGTATAAAAAATAATGGCGAACATTTGTCACGTCGTATCTCGTCACAGGTAAGTCTCCTGCTATTTCCACAATTTTCCGAATGAAAAGCCGTGTTATGAGATAGAAAATTTAATTTAAACTGGGGGAAAGAAGTACGACCGGCTTATCTCGAGTAGGCGCCATTATTAAAGGTCCAACTTGTTAGCAACTTGCCTCCAAGACGAACTCTCTTCGCTGGGAGAAAGTGAGGCGAGAAGGGAGGGAGGGGCCATGATGTGGGGAAAGCTTTAATACAAAGCTGGAAACAGGCCTCAGTAACTCATTACCATATATTCAAATGGAAATGTTACAAAAAGTGGCTGCAACTCGTGGTTCTGACGTCGGCTGACATGGATATGGGGTAGCAAAAGTTACCACGTCCAAAACTTCCCAACTAAAGACACCATCTTTACTAATGTAATACATGTGAGATAATTTTCAAGGCTCCGAATAGATTATACATATTTGGAAAATGAATATTGAACACGATCGATATCTATTTAGGCAACGATAAATAAATACTGGACAGATTTTTTTTTCAATTATTATATAATAGTTGATACGTGTAATAAAAAATAAATTGCTAATTTTCAATTACAAAATCTGAATTTTTCATCGAACAAGCTTTTAAAAAAAAAGCTTCTTAAAAAATATTTTTAAAAAAAAGACTCAATTTTCATGATAAAATCATCACCCTTTTTAAAAAATATATAATTAATTATCAAACGCATTTAATCGTGATAGTTTCGATTTTACGCGTCGTAATTTTGCGAATTTTATTTAAAATAAATGAAGAGCGTAATACAAAATGTATTTTATCCAAGCTCCCTTTGAACATTAGTTTTATTTTAACGATGCATTATTATTGTATAATATTGCTTTTTTATAGAATTTTATTAGATACAGTAATAAAAATGATATACCTGAATATATCCATTAAATCTTAGATATTTGAAGCATTAAACATTATTAAAATAATATTTTTAACTACCCGTAAAGCTGAGCTTAAATAATATTCAAGTAATCATATTATTATTCCAGATGGAATATATTGTTAAATATAGAGATACAATTAATAATTATAAATTTACAGAATATAATAAATAAAATTGTTTCATATAAAATACACAGAATTAAACAATTATATTTGCGCTGCATTTTAGGTTTAATCTGGTCAAGGATTAAATACAGGCATAACATTTATAGCCATAATAAATTGCGATTATTTCAGAGGAAAATGCAACAAGTTAGCGCATATTACAAAATTGCGAAAAAATAATAAAATAGTATTAGAAAAAAAATCTACTTACGGCAAACAGGATTAAGTGTTCGTTGCCCCCATTTTGAACTCGGATTAAAATTTAGTCATCATAAATAAAAAAAAATAAGTCATTTTGAAAAGGAAAAAAAAATCAAATGAATATATCTAGAGTCTTTTTAATCTTGTCTGTAAATTATGATTGTTCTATTATCTCGCATTATAACTGAATACCATATTATTTTAAATAAAATAAATATAACAAATAATAAAAAAATTGTTAAAATCATATGGAAAATTCCAATTTTTTTTTTTTAAATAAGTTATATTATTTTTGATTTATTTGAAAATCGAAGCACTGATGAAGTGCAATGGGCGAGTGCTGGGTCTGAGGACGACTGCTTGCAGGCGGCTCCAAACTGCAACTGATGAGATTGCAGCTCAGCGCAGGGTGCATCGGGTATCTACCCCACCACCGGCTACAGCCACCCCAATGACGCCCACCGACGCCACCGACGCCGTCCCACGGACGCCTCCGAGGCGCCCACCTCCCCTCGGAGGTACATTGTGCATCTGCCCACCTACCAACTAGAATATTGAAATTCCCCATGTCACAGTGGAGAGTGAACAAAATCAAACGAACATGCTGTGGTCACGATCGCCACACTTAACATATTTCGACATGAAAACCGTTTAGATTAATTTCATGTTACAATTTTTTATGAATATTGCAAATAACTACTGTAAAAACTCAAGTATCAGAATTTTTATGCTTAAATCGTTTAAAAAGTACTGCAAGGAACAGAAAAATATAGTATTATACCCTGTCGCGGCAAAATCTGAGTATGGTAGATACGGAAAACAGATTATTCATATATACTTTTAAGTTGTTGTGTGCAAGAGCGGGCTGACCATATGGACAGATTGTGCGGCGCACACATGTGCCACTGCGCCAAAAGGTAGCATATTTAAAATATAAGATGAATTACAATACTTAACATCGACATATAATATATAAGCGATATTGGTTGTATGTGGTCCTGCATTATGACGTGGAGGACGCATTGTAGTCTTTGCAGCTGCTAATACTGTATGTGTGCAGTGCAGTAATCTTTAATCTGATTCCAAACAGCACGTGACGGATTATACCTTGACGTACCCACTAAACACACAATCCCGGGAATTTTGTTTGCTGATCTAATAGAGTTTATTAGCAAGTATTTATTTATGCGTACGATTATTTTCTACTTCTCCTTATAAAAAGGCTCGATTTTTTTTTTCAGTGAGGGCAGAGATTTTGACTTTCGCTATTTCTTTAAATGACAATAAATACTTGATTGTGACGTAGATTATTTTCAAAACAAACCGATTTTTACTGCCCGATCGGTTATTAGTCCTTCAGCGTAAATATTGCATATTTTTCAGCTGTTGTCGTGGCACTATTGCCTAGTTTTAATTCCTAAAGTATCACATGGTGAATATATTCTTTTTGACTCTTCATTCTAAGGGTTATAAACTACGCTTAACGAGATCCAGATGGACACCCTGGAGGTCTATAGGGTATATTGGGAGTCGATGATATTTTTTTATATTTTAAAAATAGTGTTTAAATTCTTTTTAAGATCAAAGATCACTTCCAATGCTTTACGGCAGAGTTTCTTGCTGTTGGCTTGCTCATCCACAAGCTGAATAATATAATAAGTACGATTAGGTAGGATAGAAGTTTACAGCGATGAGATCAAATTCTAACACATAATCTTACAAGCTTAAAGGGTGAACTGGAGCATTGTTTATTATGATGAGGGATTTTTTTATTCTTTACACCGAATTAAGTCGAATTTAATATTAAAATAAAACCAATAATAGTGGAAAAAAAATATTAATATATAATTATAAATTTTCGATTAAAACTTTAGTACATTTTTCAATAAAATCATTTTTTCTGATTTGATATTCTATGGCGGATATGTGCAAAAATTCTTAATATGTGTATCACTGCTGTGGATAGAAGAAAAAAAATGTAAGGGGGTCTATCTAAGAAAACGGTTGGGAAACCTTACTTTAATGCAATGTGCATCACACAAACCAATCGTCAAAAGGCTAAAAGAACCATTGTATATTTAGTAAATGCAAAAACAAGGCATAGATTTATCTAACTCCAGCAGAAGTTACTTATGACTCAATCTAATAAATCGGTTTTTTTTTTAATACGATAAATATTTTTTTAAGGAAAACTTATTTCGCTAGCACAAGCCTTTGACGTTGAAATCTCAATATAAATGTAAAAATATTATTCATTTTTTTGCATAAAAAGATATTCGCCCTGGCTCTATATTTTCCCCCTATTTTAAATTTAGTTTCTCCGCGCTAAAATTACGTTTTAGTTCTTTTGCGACAATCATATCGAAATTACACGAAGCGTCTGATTACACTGATTACAGTGGACTGAAGGCAGAAATCAGCTCGCATTTATCATGCATAAGAGCAAATTCGTCCTCGACATCTATATGTATATCGGTTTAATCGAACTAATTACAGGACATATGTACCACTGCCATTTTACGGATGATGGGTTAAGCTGATGAAGACATGCGGGGGCCACGTGACGCTTTCCCATGTCAAACAATGGCGTCGTTTCCGGCAAAGGCGTCAACGTTTGCAGCGCCGTCAGGAATATTTTAATTAAAATTATTATTCCTGTCCGTTGCACACACAAGTTTTGATTAAATTTAAATCGTTTTTAAACGTTTTAAATTACAGGAAAGCGCCGACATTGTAATAACATTACAAACTTCCATCTGCCACTCGCATAAAAGCTCTTGATGACAATTCGTAAATGGACTTATCGAGTGCAATATAGTGTGCCCGGCGGATGAAAAAAGCGTTTTCAATTTGTTCAGCAGAGTGTATTTCGTTTTCATCAATTCGCTATTGACTCCATTGCACTTCGTGTTTACAAAATCGAGCCAGATAATAAACAGTTTGACGTTGAGAAGCCAAGCGAAATAAATGGCGAAAGCTTTGTTTAATTATCCCATATTGATGATGTTCATTAAAGTTGCCAGTTCAATGTGAACGTGAATAAACAGAATAAGAGTTATTTAAAACAATAATAAATAATACAAATTGCGGTCAAACATGACCGAAATTTTTTCAAAAAAAAGTCTAAACTTATTTATTAATTAACATATTCAGCTGAAAATTACTTCAACTTCAGCACTCATTGGATATTATAAATGTAAAAAAATATGTTTACATTTAAGCAAATGGTTATTAGCTTATTAATTTATGTTTAATTCGTTTCACTGTTATTCTGGCTATCGCTAATTTCTGATCCATTTTCCATAAAGTTTATTTTTAAAGCCATATTGTATCACTTTATCAAATTTATCAAAAATGCACAAAAACTCTCACATAATTCCAAAAACAAAATATAAAATCTAAACACACACCCAGCTTTAACTCTTTTAATGCGGCGGGTCTAAACACGATTCCGCATCTGAATGCGGCGCCGTTTTGGACCAAATTATTTTTTTGGTGAGGTAAATTTGTATTCACCGTTTACCGCTATATTAAGACCATTTTCCTATAAGAGATTTATGCAAACTTGTTGATTAGGATATGTTCTACCATCTCAACTAAAAAAAAAAAAACACGATTCGCTTTATTTTCGTAATAATAAATCGAACAAAATATCAATTGCTCAAACACAGATTAAGTGAGAAAAAAATGGGAATGCGAATCAAAATCAAAAATGCGAAATGCACTTTTCTTATACCATTACATCCGTACACGTGTATGTGGAACATAATGTACGTGGAACACCCTTAACAACCCCTGAGCCGAGATACGTCACCGATACTACTGCGGAGATTTGAATCGTTACGATTTATATTTACATATTACATGGTTCCTATAAATTTCTTGTGATATGTTGTATATTTATTGATAGCTGTGTTTATTAGCTGATTTTTAAAACAAACACCATCACTTAACTCGGTCTAGTTTGCATGTAACGACAAGTTAAAGTTTTAAAGAATTTCGCGCAGTACGACATGCGGCCGCACCCTGAACACGATTTGTATGCGCATGTACGTCATGCGGCCCGCACTGAAAGGGTTAAAAGAACCATAAAATATTTCGTTAGAATGCTTTTATTTGCACTTGGCTCACTTGGCCCACAAGGCATAAATTTTTTTAAATCTAATTCTAAATATTTAAGGGGAGTGAGTCTCTCGCGTTAATATTCCGCCCAGTGTCAAACCACGACACTGGTTATTTCTTTTAATATTCTTTCAATTGGATTGCAATTTATATTATTTGTTTTATAATTATTTATTCAACGCAGGATAAGGAGCATTAAATTAATTAATTCCAAAGCGCCAAGCTACCTACATAAATATGTTTTGCATTGCTACAACAAGGTTTGTCATCACTGCACTATATATATAATCACATTAGGTAATTGCCGTCTTTCAAAGTAACTTTTGTTATCATAAATCCATGCACTGTCTATTATTTTTCCAAATTTTTTATATGTCGGTTTCGGTTTTCGTTCTACATTTTTAGAAAATTTTTAATTTATTTCTATAAAATGATTTACGAGACCCTAATCACCAGCAGTTTTTTCTGACTACGATGGATTGATGGCATAATAGAAATATTCTAGAGCGCAATTCGTCTATATATAGATTCTAAAAGTGCAAGGGAATGAGTCTCTTATACTAATATTCCCCTCAGTGTCAAACCGCGACACTGGTTAATTTTAATATTAATCAGTTGGATTGAAATCGATATTATTTGTTTTATAATTATTGATTCATCGCAGGATAGGGAGCATTAAACTAATTATTAATATTAGCTACAACTACTTAGTACTTTACCAATAAAAGAATATTTTAAAAACTAACCGTTATTACAGTTACAGCGCATAATATTAGTTGACGAAAAAAGAAAAGATTCGTCATAAAATATTTCAAATAAATTGTTTTATATGCATTTAAGTAAGTGTCTATAACCAAAAAAAATATTTGGAAAAAACAAAACGTTGTAAAACCTGATCAAACATATAGTATCGACTAACGTGTGATGTGCGCTTCCCGGACATACGCAAAAACGCCTTTGTCGTGGAATTCACGATCCCCGTAGACAATGTGTTTGCTAGTAATTAATTGTTGTCAATCGTTAAGTGGTTAAAAGTACCATTTATATTAAGGTGAGAGAATTTCGCAAATTAAACTGTCTACACACAAGCGGCTGATTATGATGATGATGATGATCGCGTACAACGATATCATAATTATTGCCAATTCCACTTGTCTCAAGTTGTCATAAGACGAGTATTAAAATTTTACACGGGTTCCTTTACAACGAGTGTGCGAAAGGAGGGGGTGGCGTAAAACGTTTCCGCCATTTCAATTGGGCCCGCAATTTAGTTAATACCGACCTTAGAAAATATATAAATTATTCATTGTCTGATATCAAAGCCTCACTTTCACAATTACATACCCGGGCATTACCTCAGATTGAAATATTACAGTCCAGATGTTTGTTTTCGTGTTCGGAAAATTCCGCGGAAATTTTTGCATCGGGAAAATACACGCCTCCGGAAACCAAATGTTGACTTACCAGTTGTGTAATTAAATTATTATAATTACGAATAAAATATTTGGCATCGGAGTCGAAGCAGAACTGTGTTACAGACGTTAAAATAAATTTTATTGTTGGAATTGTATGTTGTTATTACAATCATTACCGTTAGCATTTACTGTAAATACTCTGCGAGGCAATAATGCGATGAAGTGATGACATGAAAATTAAATCCGATGATCCGAACGATCATCGTGCAATAAACATATGGATAATCTGTATATATAATATTTAAGAAAAATATATATAATATATATATGTTCGATATTAATTATAAATTAAAATTAACAAGAAAAATATATCAATGTAAATGATTCAATTAGTTCTTTATATAATTTGAAAACCATGCGAAAAGAAAATCGGTTGTGTTTTCTTTTAAAGCACCACAGTTGCTTTGTATTACGTTTTTGTTTCAGATTTGGCACAAATTCGGAATCAGCAAAAGCCAAAGAAAAAATATATACATACGAATAAAACGGTCAGAGATTTACATAGGGCGTCGTTATTAAACCTGAAATATATTACGACTACGTATATACATACGTGGTTTGATCAAAAAATATGCGGATTATTTTAATATAGCGGGTTGTATTATTCTAATTATTAATATTTGACATTGGTAGGCATATTGGCATATAAACATGAAAGGGCGACGTTTTGTCAGCATTATTTAGCCTACAATTAGAGAATCGTTCAAAGAAATGCTTTAAAAATTATAAAAAAACATTGTCACAAGTAAATGTTGTATCGAATTGTTACTACAGTACACTCCTGATTATCCGTATGCTGATTATCCGTACATGAATTCAATTCATATATTTAAAAAAAGGAATAGTCTACAACGAAGCTTTATTAAGAATATGAAGTCAACTATTAGAACCCGATCTATTTGCAAACGTATCTGGAACCTAATTGAAAAAGTTAAATTATCATTTAAAAGGACAAAATAATAAATCTTCCTTCTCTATTGATAATAATCTAGAAATAGCCATTAAGTAAATAATTATAAAATACATAATATAAATTTCAATCCAACTGAATATTAAAATTAATCAGTGTCGTAATTTGGCACTGGAGGGAATATTAGCGTGAGAGATGCATTTTCCTTGCATCTTTAGTATATTTATATGGATTAATGACGCCCTGGAATCTTAATGTTATGCCATCTATCCATCTTAGTCAATTCAATAAATAAATAAATAAGTAAATGGGTTCTTCTGGGATTTTTTAAAAGTCAGAGGATGCCACATCAAGTTTTTATTTCTTGAAATCCTTAGTAACGAAGATTACGACTTGATTAAATCGAAAATAAAATATTTATCATGTTAAAATCAAACAACGGTATGGAAACTTCGATCATTTTTCGATTCGCATACCTTAGATGACCTTGTTCTATGTCAATGTCATGTGTTATTCTTTATTGTCAACCAAACGGCATTGGCCCAATTTTTTTATTTTTTTGGGCGACAACGTACATATTTACGAAATACGTAATTTAATATGAATTAGTTCAAGGGCATATTTTAAATGACCTTGTTCTATTTTTAGTTTGTTTGCGCGGTCGTGTTATATCTTATTGTCAACGGATACGTATAGACCTTTATTTGGCGTGTTTAATATGCATTGCATACATATTTACGAAATATGTGATTTGACCTTGAACAGTTACGTTCTAGAAGGAAGCGCTATAGGAAGAACTGTCGAACTTGTTATAGAAAACCGTAGTATAGTAGAAAGCGTTGTATGGTTTACAAAATTATTATATAAATATTTTTTTTTCTTTAGTATCTAAAATTAATTTTAAATCGTCGTATGTGAATTGTGTTTACTTAGAAAAATCTCTAACTTAAAACGTATTAAAATTCATGCATGCTAGTTATTTAAATACGTCGATTAAATTTATGCAAACTAATTTATGTACAGTCGAACGCCTTTGAAAATAACAGCATATAACGTTTTAGATAATTATCTTTTTGGAGTTAGAGATGTTTTAAAATGTGTCTTGCTTTAACGACGGTTGTGATTTGACACTGATTCGTGTCTGAGTGACACTCGATGCACACAATTCCTTTTCCGGACGCCATCGCGAACGGTGACAGGCGAGTTTTCCTTTTTGGAAAGGGGTGGGGTGTTGTTTGCGAGGAATACGCCTTCCTGTTGGAGTTGTGCCAAATGGTAGCTGGCGAAGGGCACGGGTCAAGGTCAGCCAACAGATTCGATTGCGTCTCCGCAGGCGCCACAGGTTAACTCCGACCCCCGTTGGGGTCGCTGGCGGCCCCTGCGTGTCGCGCCCCTCTCCCCCACCCCCTGCGACCCAGGAAACTGTAATTTTACAACTCTTTATTAGGCGCCCGGGCGATGTGTGGCATTCGCGTTTCTGAATTGCTTCCGTTCGTGGATTGCCTCAGAATTGCCTTTCTTTTCCATAACACCCGTCGCCATAAACAAAGGTATGCCCAGTCAAATAGTGACAATCGATATTGGAAATAGTCGCCGTTTCCGCGAATTTTTATCGCGCGGGGTCGTTGTCACCGACCACGAAAAAAAAGCACAACGACCACGTTCAGATATGCGATAATAATACAATTATTTTCGCAAGAGGGAGTCCTGTGACATAAAATATTGCACCTCCATTATTTTTTAACAACAATCGAACTGTGCCTGTCAAACTAACAAGATAATATTCGGATGGGCAACTATTGAGCAGAACTCCGATTGATGCTGGACGACAGAGGGATCAAAGTTGACGACCTCCGTTTCACAAAAAAAAAAATATTCGTCAAAATATAAACTGCAAACACAGTCTGGGAATAATTTGAATCATACTACAAAAATTGTAGTCCCAAATTTGTTGTATTTGTCTAAAAAAAGTCTAAAATATTTTTTTTATAAATAATCGTTAACCATTATTTTCTACAATTGCGAAAAAGTAATAAAAAATCGCTGTTGTTGCCACGAGGACGATGTTTTTTCTCGCTCGCATACGGTGCGATGTGTCAAGTGCGAGTGAAACGTATACTTGTGACACGTGTTGCAAGAATTTGGCGTTTCGGATGTGCGTTTACTTTACGCGTCCGCTCGTTTTTGCAAAATAACGGTGAAAATTATAGATGATAAAATCATCAGATCAGTATTTATTGTATAGGTGTATATAAAAAAAAGGTTCCGACCCATGCGCCACTGTTTATTAATTGCTTGGATGATGTATTCAAATCTTTATGTGAAAAGTCGGACAGTAATAATATTACTAATACGTTTTTTTACATCAAAAAAAATTGTATGAGGTTCTAAAAACAGCTCTGTATATCCATTTTTTAAAAAAATATCTTAAAATTAAATGCTTGGGGCCCTTCGGACTAGACGGATGGTTTTAAGCCGCCGTGACAGATCGGTTAATGAGTGTTTTATTTCTGTATTTTTATACTAGGTTTATTTTGTTAATAAAGTGATAATTTTAAATTTCTAGCTGACAGCATTGTAAAAAAAGTTTGCTCATCCTTGCTCTATATACTCCAATGAAAAACATCTATGGTCTATCGTTTATGGTTCTCCAAAATTGGAATCATGCACACGGCCAGGTACCTCAGTCAAAGAAGAAAGGAAATATGTATATTTTTCTGTGAAGTATAATATAAGATCTCCGTATCCAAAATAACCGACGAAGGACACGTTAGCCGTAGTATTATCTTTTTTATCAAGGCTTTCCGCCAACAAGGCCATTAAAGCTATTACCAAAATTTATGATCTTGTGCTAATAATAAGCAGATGTCTACTATTTTGGCTTCAACGATATATATCGGAAAGAGAAATATGTAATCTAATAACGCAGAGAAATCTCCGATTGATTCTGAGCCTCGATTATCCATCTCTATTATATAATATCATATTTCCAATTCCATTGCATCTCCATCTTTCATTATTCTCTCGCCGATACAGAGATCTGCAAGGCTGCGACAAGTCCTACTCTAATTTGAACTGACATTTTCTTTTTTACACATCCGATGACCTTAATTTTTTTTAAGTTATCCTCTCACGCCACGCATCAGAAAAGGCGTACGATTTTTATTATTTTAGATACTTTATGAATATTTATGGCGATAACAATTTACATATTTTAATGGCAACTTTTATCTGCGTCAGAGCTTTATAGGAAATATTTATTTTTTGAAAGATGTATCTCTTTTATTCCATCATACAATTAAAATATTATTTTTATTAGAGTCAGTTCTCGACTTACGATGGGGTTCGATTTCGCCGCTTTGTACGTAAGTCGAAACGGTCGTTAGTCGAATTATATATAACAAATAATTAGATATGACATTCATTTCAGATTGCTAATTTTTAACTTCATGTATGAAGGCAACCCTCATATAACAACGAAGTCAGGATCACGTTATAGAAGCCAAGGCAACCATATAAAATTTGAGTTAAGGGCTTTTCAACTATATGTGCTATATTATGGACTGTCGAACCTATAGAAAACAGCGGTATAGCAATGAGCGTTATAGGAGGGTTTTCTGTATATAAACACACAACATATTTATTAAATCATTTTTGGTACTTATATGACTACTATTCTGTAACTTATTTATCCTCAATCTCTATCAAGTCTTAGTTGGTGAGTTCCCCGACATAACCAGTGTTGTGGCTTGTAGGTAACATACATATTATTGCAATTATGTAAGTTAACCGCAAATGAGATAAATTAATACTTTGATAGGTTAATAATTTTCCATGATATTTTTACTACTTTACAAATTCGTCTTTTGTTCTTTATTATAGCTGAATGGGGTAATTTAAAATTTTTTGACATTGTTTCATTAAAAATTTAAACTAAAACTCGATTACGTCGGGAATATTTGATAAAAACAGAAAATGTCGAAAACTGTCGTGTCGTAATATAAAAATAATTAATTTTCAATATTCAGTACAATTCGAACGTGTATAATAAATTTTTAAACCTAAGTAATTTTTAATGTGTTTCGAAACACTGGGGCGGAATTGATACATTTTTGCCAACAATAGGGAAAATTGCATTTTATGGTACTGAGTGGCACGAAATGAATTATAGAACCACAACGCTATCGGGCACCATATTGTATGAATATAAAATATTAATAATAAAGGTATTGAATAGAACTTGTAAATGCCACCCAAACCAATGAACGACTGAGTGTTGTCGATAGACAATTTAATTGCGGGTGGAATTTTTGATATCGCGAACTTTTTTTTTTATAAAAATGAAAGACCTTTTCCATATTTCTGGCCGTAGCATGATTCCACGCTCATCAATTATTTTGTTCTTTCTGGCAAAAAACTGATCCAGGTGATTTTTGACCACCTCATTTGAAGTTAAGGTTTTACTGTCTAAAAAAATTGTAGAGATTGTAACAAATAATAATCAGAATGTGCCAGATCTGAAGAATATGGTGGGTGTAGCAGTATATCCAAGCTGTAAAAGCTTTTGGCGAGTTAACAAACTTGTATGAGGTCTCGCAT
>JAGXCT010033132.1:0-35168 GCA_022495035.1 Philopotamus ludificatus | reverse complement strand
ATGCATATATTTCGATATTGCAAGTTAACCGCGACTGAGCTAAGTTAGTAGTCGGCTAGATTTGGTCCAAATAACTGGCGTACCAATTAATCAGAATCGACTGTTTTATAATAAAAGTACTATTCTAGATTATTATTATGATTAATTCATTTTAATTTAACCATTTAGCTTTAGGGATGTGTTTTGCTAGTAGTTGTTTAACAGTCAAAGGGTTAAGGAGTACAGATGATCCTATTTCACGGTAGATTGGAACCAGTAATAGACGATTTTGAATGATATGTTAAAAGTACTAAATTTTACGGGTTTTGCGTTTATCTACTGATTACCGTCTATGATCCGTTACAGAATCTTCATCATTTTTCACACGAGATTTTTTTTCTAGTCCCAGAAATTCTTTATAGTCTCAATTCGATTTTTAAATTTTAATGCACGGGTAAAATCGGGATAATTTAAATGTTTCATCTGAAGAGTAGTAGTTTATTTACTACTTCAATAGAACATATTTTAAAATACAACAAATTAACCTAGCCGTTGCTGATGCTATTTAGGACCCTACGTTTTTAATATAAATCTTAAACGTCACAAACTTTTTATATTTGTCTAAACAAGTCTAAAGAATAAATATTATAAGTAATCATTGTCCTTTGCAATTGCGAAAAAAATAAATAAAAACAATAATATTCGCTTCGGTTGGCACGGGCGCGATGTTTTTTTCTCGCTCGCCCCCTGCACCATGTGCGGAGTGCGAGTGAAACAGTGCGATTGACACGAGCGGCGAATGCTCAGTATGTCGCGTGATATCGAACGTAGTTGACAACACTGCGTTGTTTGGCTGTATATTTTTTTATTATCTAATAAAAAAATAATCGAGTTACATAATAAACTAACAAACGCACGTTTCCCTATAAAAAAATAAACAGATATGCACCGAACTTAAATAAAAATTATGTCGATTTTCAGCGAAAGCCATACCTCATCATCTGTGCAAATACTTTCGAAATATAATGACACACGTGAAGATGTTATTTTCAGCACAATTGATTCAAACGGATGATACGTTCGGTTTCAGCCGTATTTAATCAATTGTTTCAAGATAATCGGAATACACACGCGTCACAAATCATCGCTGGATACGCACGATTGTGTTTGAATTTCTGCGAAAACGCGATATGCAATCGTTCAAAAACAAAATTATTATTAAAACAATTATTTGTGTTTATTTAAAAAAAAATGTGTGTCATTGGGCTTAGGACAAAAATTCATACGCACAATAAAATTGGCCTTAAAACATCAATATATATTAATCTTAGAGAGGAAAGGTTTAAATGATGTTGGCGAGGTGATGAATTCACAACTGAACGTGGCCATGAAAATATGCCACATACAATAAAATACGATCATTGGAAAATTTCCAAAATATCCAAGATTAGATTTCAATCATCTCAGATATGCATTTGTGTTTACAATTTAACAATAAATAAACAAGACGAATTACAATTTCGTGACTTGCAATAAATTGTTATGATTGATTAGATTAAGAATTAACGGAAGAAATTTATTACTCATTATTACTAACCATGAACATAATGTCTAGCATCTTTCTCCAAAATAAGAAACAATAAAAACCAGGATGTACAAACAAGTACTGGAATCGAACAATGAATGCATACGTGACATTTCTCAGGGTCAGCAACCGTGGAACGAAATGCATCCAGCAGGTTCTCTTGCACTCGTGTTGCATCATCCATCTCCATTCATATTAAACATGAAAAAAAAACACCACCGACTCTCTCAGGTGTGGGATGCTATCCGGGTGCAAAATTATAATTAATTGTGCCAAAATGTCAAGCGCATCGAATTTATGATGCATATGGTGTAGTGTGAGTGTGATTTCGTCGCCTTGTTCTAGTTGCAGACTTAAGAATTTCTAGGTAATAATTTCAAATTAGATTCAAGGTCTTAATAACGAAGATCATTGTATCAAATCTCAAAATGTGGATTATGGAGATTATCAATCGATCAAAAAAATATACCACTAGTGCATATTTGCATAAAAATTAGCTGTATCTGGTAGAACCGTTTAAAAGTGGATCAAGGAAATTGCCTTATACGAGTTACTCGGTGAATAAGGGCGTGCGAAGCCATACGTGTTTCGAGGTTCTAGATATATTAATCAAATTATTTCATGAAACATGTGATATCAAGTCGTATTCTTGAACTTAAAACGAGATTAATTTAATTAGAAAGCAATGCCGACTACAAAGATACGTTTCTTAATATCTTTATGACTATTTACAATTGTCTAGACAGAATTATCTCATATATAATATCAATATTTACGATTTAATATGAACACCTGCGATTCGTTTCCGCGTTAAATACGTGGCAGATGTGTAAAAAGATAGTTGATAAATAAAAATAGGATTTAGGTGGTGTTACATTACGAGAAATAATTCTCAAAAATTATTTACAATATCGAAACGGCGTCGTTTTAGTATGCGGTCTACCTTTAAAACGCGGTCTACCGAAATTCATTCATTTGTTTTAAAAACGACTGTTTATTATGACGGTATTTATTTTAATATAACTAGACAGAATTTTAACTCTATTAACAAAGTATACGAGCGATACAGATTTCTAGATATATGATGAAATTACTGATAATTTTTCTTTTTAAAGGTAGACCGCAAACTAAATTCGTAACATTACGGTAGACCTCATACTAAAGCGGCATTATGTAAATAATTTAAGAATATTTATTTATGAATGTTATGTTTCGCTTTCTATTAATTCATTCGAATACTGAAAGGGCCATAGAGCAGCCACGATATTTTACGAAATACCACGATCTTTTACGAAAAAATAACATTCTAATTTAGAATGTAAGTATTATTTTATATTTACAATTTCTAAATATCTTCGGATTTCTTTTATTTATTTAAAAATGTACATAATGTGTATATGTATTATGAATGTACAACTTTTTTATAAAATACAATGAGGTATCTCATTTGATTTGTAAAACGTGCAATTTTATTTGTAAAACGTCCAATTTGATTTGTAAAACGTCCAATTTGAAGTGTAAAACCTGTACATTCAAACCTGCTTTAGTGGGGTGAATTGGGACACCATACAATCAAATGCATAAAAAAATCTTCTAAAAATTCATGAGTAACTAAAATATTTTACGAAACAATTACAATAAAAAAAAAATTATGCGATGGGACCTCATAAAAAAAATTAGATCCAAATAGAAAACATAATAAATTGAATTGGTAATTAACGAACGCGATTATATAGTGCAGTGGTGGCGAACCTATGACCCGCGGATGAGACACTGACCACCCGATGCCCTTTTAACTCTTTATAGGGAAAATTAATTATTTTGGATATTTTTTTATTTTTACATTAACAATACATTAACCAAAAAGCGTTCTCGACAAAATATTACGTTACTAAGGTTGACATTTCTATAGGCGCTCATGGAAATATAGACCTAAAAACGACTGGTTAATATATTAACCAATCTCAACCTTTGCCCTATAAAAGATTTAATGACCTAAGCGTTTATTTTAATTGATTTAAGTTTTTATTCGGTTTGTTATCAATATATTAGAAGAAATACAGCACATTTTGCATAAAAAATACAATGGTTTTTATACGAATTTTTAAATATAAATTGGTTAAATGAATTAATGTTATTATGTGACCTCAAATTTCTTACTTTTTTTTACTTATTATTTTTAGATTTTTCATATACCGCATAGAAAATGCCGCACAAAAAAGAATCGCACGAAAAAAGAGCACACAAAAATAGGTTTGATTGTATACATTTTTTTTAATTTGTTTTTATGACGTAATTTGACTTTGGGGGCCTTATTGGATATTTATTTTATTATTGGCTGTTGAAAAGATTTCACGTGCTTTAATGTTTGGCGATTTACTCGTAGAAAATATGGAAAAAATGCGTATTTCGGACATTGTGTGAGTTGTTTCTATTCCAGAAGATGCAAAAAAAATCATGAAAGGACGACTTGCTAAACGCAATATCGAAAATTGCGTTTAGCGCTTCGAACATAAACGCAAATTTTGAAGGATAAATAAAGATTTTTTAGGAAAAATTCTGGGTATTTTTTTTATCAAAACTTTGTATAACGAAAACAATAATCATTTCATGTACAATTAAATTTGTATTGAATCATTCCGTGTTGATGTCTAACAAAAAACGTACACATTTATAAAAAAATACATTCTTGACTAGTTTTTGCATAATATTGTTGAGAACATTATTAGCAAATTTGATTTCTTGGCTTATATTTTTGCAGATGGCAAAAAATCAGAATAAAAAAGTAATTGGTCTGCGATTTCTGAACCGTGTTAATTCACAATCGCATAAAAAGAAAATCAAGTCTACGTACAATCTACGTTTAAACATAAAATTAAATATGCAATAAAGTAAGAATCAGTTCCGCCCATTCTCATTCCAATAAAATCAATCAATGAACTCGTGTTCTTCCGCAATGTCACAAGGACTATGCCGATATCCGACTGTGAAAGGATTATAATACTCGCCATTATAAATTATATAGATTTTTAAAATCGAAATCAAGATTTTTAATTGGCTTGAGATAGATTTATACGGTAATAATTTAAAAAATCATTTTATACAACCAGTTTATTGCACTTTCTATAGGATACATAGCATTCAAGGAAGGACATCGACGAACAATGAACTCTACAATGAATTCTGGTGACTGTGCTTTCAAAGATTTACCGATGACGCATTTAGAGCGAACGGTTGATGAGTGGAAAATTACTAATTAATTTGAATAAAATCCCCACGCCATTTCTGTAAATATTATCAATGCAATGGGGACAGAATATCATAGAGCATATCTGGAATCATAGCATATGCACATAAAAAATGTGTTCTGTATTCATTATCGACAAATGTCAAATGCGTATTTAATGACCCAGTGTCACTGCCAAGGCTGATAAGCTGTATTTATCAACACGTCAATTAATGATCATTAGAGATAATTGGGGATCGTTCGAAATATTTCAAATACTGATAAATGCAAGTGCAAATCAAACAAAAGCATATAATCTAGTATTGAAATCATATAAAATATGTATGCAACCTTGATGAATTCGCCTATAAAGTGTAAGGACGTGTGCTTTACTTGTGTCTGGTACGTTGAACTTTTAAAAGGTCAAATAATAATTAATTAAAATATGAAAGAATATTTTATAAAGATTTATTTAAAATAAAAGAGATTAAAATAGCGAATTTCAATGTATATTTGCTAAATATTACTGTAAATAATTATTTCGTGGTTTAAATAGATGGTTCAAAATCCATAAATATAACATTTTCAGATTTTCCCACTAACCCAAGTTACTTCCAGCGAGATTAAACATATTTTTAAGCCGAAAAATAAATCATAAATATGACGGCCGATTAAATCGGTCCTTTGTACTAAATGGGTTAAATATTTATTATGATCCAAGATCCATCTAGTTTAAAAATAAATAAACGACATCTGATGGCATTGCTTAAAACTTTGTTTAGCAAACATTTAAACCACAATCGCATAACATTCTTCAGTAATATATGGTAGATACAGAAAACCGTAATTTATTTATTTCAATGACAATACAGGCCACAACAATGGCATTAAAATTCACTCATAAATACACAATTTTCCGTATTGTTAAAATATTCCATATAATCGCATAAAAAAAAAAAGAAAATAATTCTGTCTCAAAAATCTTTGGGTATTTGTAAAACTAAAAAAAATAAAGACAAAAAACAAATAATAATTTGAATGTAGTCCAACGATTTTTAATCAACTATTCTCCACAGTTAAACCAGTTTCTAAATTTCTGATTCGAAGAATATGGTGATAATTTTACCATAATCCAAAAAATTATAACGGATTTATGACACTTCATTGCCCAAAAAATGCAAAACAATCTTTTAACCTAGGCGTGTCAATAGGATGGATCTATTTGGGACGCCAAGTTTTTTTTATTTTTCTCGAATAAGTCTTTAACGTAAATCCTAGACTACACAAAATTATTGTATTTGTCTAAAATAGTCTAAAGAATAAATATTATAAATAATTATTGTCCTTTTTTATTGTTTGCAATTGCGAAAAAAAAATAAAACCAACAATATTCGCTTCTCTTGCAACGGGTGCGATGTTTTTCCTGGCTCGCATCCGGTTTTATGTGCCCAGTATGAGTGAGACGATATTGACCAAATTATGAAGCATGTCATGGAATAACTATTTTTATACTTAGATTAATAAAGATATTAATGAGAAATTCGTCAATATTTTGACTTGAAATGCTTGGGGTCCCTGAGAGAACCCCTTCGTATGACTCGGTTGTTTTAGAGCAGTCGTGACGGATCGTTTACCCATAAAGGCGTTTGGTTGACTCCCAGCTATCAATAATTTTCGTGCCCTATGACAATGAGCTTAAAAAATTAGGATTGCTCTCAAATCTTTAAAAATATAGTTAAAATGTTATTATTTTTTTACTGAAGATCAAGTAGACACGTCTAATCTTACAAAAAAAACACTAAAACATCTGTAGTTCTTCAGAAAGAATAGGTCTTTAAATTTGGAAACAATATGGTAATACTTGAGATCATCTGATATATCTCAAAATATTATTATTATTTTCATCAGAACTGGGAAGTAAAGTGGAACCTCTCATAACGAGCATAATTCGTTCCAGAATCTTGCTCGTTGTGTGAAACACTCGTTATGCGAAACTAATTTTCTCATATAAATCGATATAAAACACGATAATGCGTTCCATGCGAAATATTTAAATAACCTGGATAAAAAAACATTTTAAAAAAATCGAAACTGTTTATTATTTATTAATTTTATGACAAATAATTAATTATTTTACTAGAAAGCTGTATTGCATTTGTTTTAGCCGACTTTTAAAATTCTGGTGAAAATGTGACACAGCGTTATCATTGAATATAATTGTAGCACGCATAGCCACCTCCTTATTAGGATGCTGCTTCTCAATGTACGATGAAACAGTTTCCCATGCTTTCAGCATTTCTCTTATTGCGTCAGAAGATTGTTTCACTGCTACTTCCTTTTCCTCCAAACTCTCCTTCATAACTTCTTGCTGTGAAATACGATCCAACACACACAAGTACAGCATGTTGTGACTTCCCCTTTCTGCGTCACTCGTTATGCGAAATGTCGCTCGTTAAGAGAGCAATTTTTTCACTTTTTTTTGCTCGTTATGCGAGTACTCGTTATGCGAGGTGCTCGTTAAGAGAGGTTCCACTGTAGTTAGAGGTATACTAAACGAGATAGTGCATCAGATCAGCACAGTAAAGTCAATGATTTTTTAACCCTTTGGTTGCCGGGTCTTCTGGAATTACTTTTCCAGAAATGCGACGATTTTTAAATTAATAATTAAAAAGTAAAAATGTTGTTTAATTTATAAATATACTGTAGCGGCGGCGTTGTATGCGTTGCACGTGTTGTTTAAAAATGTTATACACCCCTGAAGCAACCTACAGACGGTTTAAAATGTATTGGATACTACGATTTCAGATCCGTCGGATCCGACAATTCTCGCTAAAGCAGAAAAATCCGATATATCGGATTTCGGCAACAAAAGGGTTAAACAGCATTAAATACATATGCTTACTACTGTATGCTTAAATCGTATTAATCGTATTACTTAATACTGTATGCTTAAATCGTATAAAAGATTTAAAAGAAAGTCTTAATACTAGGATCTAATCATAGAAAAACACAATCCGTTCTTACGGTAAAATTACCATAAAAAATGATTTGATCAAAATATTATGTATTGTTCGACTCACCGAGTATTGCTCTCAGATGACCTTCGAGTGTTTGTAGAATTGTCATCTTGATCTCTTTGACTGTTTTGCCAAGGAATTGTTCTGAGGCGGTGCCGAGAAGTTCATCCGCCTTCATGATTTTGCATTGGGCCACTCCGGTCACAGTGAGGGGCACACCCTGAGCCGTTTCGACGCTCTCGCACATTGGATTTAGGGTCATCACCTACAATTAATATAAAAAAAATGAAAACATGAATATACATACAGTAATCTCGTTTGTAGATGAGACTGACTCATATTGGAAGTGCTGGCCTACAAAAATACTATCTTTGACATTTAAATTTTTGGCGAATAGAAATAAGAAATTTTGTGGTTGATTATCGCATTTTTGTTTGATAGAAGGATGTTTGAAGATTGGTTCAAAAGTAAATAGAAAACGGAAGTGAAAGATTTTTTATAAAATACAGGCAGCCCTCGACTTTCGTACATTATACTTTCGAACAATTCTCTATTTCGAACATATTTTAAATTAATTTTTTGTCGATAATTGTTTGCTTCCATGCGATTGAAAGAACTTTGCCATCGTGGATTAATGATCAATGATTTTTCAGTTATCCAAGTTCGCTTATCTTGAATAAGTAGTTCTTTGTTTGGATGAAGATTGGAAGACTGGATTAAAAGAAGATTCTAACTCGAGTTTTCTAGCAAGTAATGGCTGGTTAGACAAAAAGTAGACTGATGCAGATAAAGATCCTACAAAAGAATTTATTTTCTCATTGTCCAGAATTATTGTCCAGTCCTATAGAAGGAAGAATCAGTTGCTCCTGGACACAACTAAAAACTGATTGATACTGCTTCTTGGTGGAAACTTTTGATTTAAAATTTAAGTCAATGTTGGTTTATCAATCAGAAAATCATATAGCATCGAAATGGAAAGATAAATAACATCTTTAAGTCTTTTAGAAAATAAATAAAAAAAAGCCTGGGTTACTGCGTTAATATTTAAAGATTGGTTTATATTATAGTTCGTGCCGGCAGTTAACCCTTTTACACCCACGGGGCCGATCATCGGCCCCAACTGCTTTATGCGAAAATTCCCAAGGGGCCGATCATCGACCTCAAAACTTTAAAACAAAAATTATGCTAAATATATTTATTTTTTGTTTAATTTAAATTCATAATGTTTTAAATGATGTATTTCCTGTATTTCGATACATCTGGGGTGACATGTTTACAGTTTATGAATATAATAAAATATTAATATAATAAAAAAAGGTCCGATAACGATAGAATTTTGCTCATCCATTTTTTTGTTATTTTATATAAAAATTGAATAGATTAAAAGGTATTAATAATTATAAGAACTTTTATACAAATTTATTAAAAAAAATATATTTTAAGTTCCTGGAAGGAAGGGTTCATGATATTTGATAATTTTGCGAAACAATACTATTATTTTTTTATGTCCGTTTTCTATTTTCATTTTGATTTTCTCATATATTGACTAAAACCATTTTCTATTTTTATTTCCAATTAATTTATTTACATAAAATAATTCATGTTTACGTTAAAAATGATTCAAAGTTTATATTGTTTTAAGAATATTTTTTATTCTTTTGTTTGATTATGTTATTATTCATATTTGAAGATTAATTATTACCATAGATTCCATAGTGAGGGCCCAACAGAAAGAATTATGTTTTTAAACGAATAATTAGCTTAGATAAAAATAATAAAAAAAAAACTATCGTTTTTAAAAATGCTTGGGATTCTTCGCATATTTTATGCAGGCTGGGATTAAAAGGGTTAAGCAATATTGTAAAGATAAAAATTATCTTAGACACTAGGACACAATCTCTGCAGAATTTATTTTAAAAACCTTTGTAAGGATGACGACTGACGGTACAAAATAAGACCAATAACACTGAAAATTTTACCAGATGGAGAAACAGATTTTTTGGATTCTATCAAGATATTTAAATAAATAGTCTATTCTAATAAGATATTCAACAAAATATTTATATTGTTTTGAATATGTCGTTAAAGAAAACACATTAAGAGTATGCGAGTGAAGAATATGTAAGTAACACCCCACTGACAACTGTGAATATAGTATTGAAGTACGATTAATGAAGATTCGAATACAGTAAGCCCCCCTATAATGTCAAGATAGGTACCAAGGGGTTAAGGTTTTTCAATTTTATCAGCATAACAAACATTTTAATATTTCTTTTTTGGACATTTTTACGTGTTAAGCAGCGCAAATGACTTGACTCGCACGATGTGCGATATCCTTTCGTATTTTGGCTGACGTAATCTTCCCGCAACTTGCGGGCAGGGAAGATCAACTCGACATTTTATTAGTTAATTTTATAAAATTATAAAATATTTTTATAAAAAGTCTAATTAGCGTTTTAGAAAAAAATACTTTATAGAGGGGATCGACGTTATAGGAAAAAACCGCGGCAAACGTTATAGGGGGGTTTACTGTATAACTCTTAGGAAAATTCGAACTGATATTCTTCTTCTTCTCGAAACCCTTGTTCATTTTCGGACGTGGGTGATCTACTAGCCCTTGTATTTTCTCCATAAAATTGTCTGTTTTTAGCGAGTTGGAACTATTCTGTACTCCCCACCCTTTGCGAATGTTGAGGAGCCACGACAGCTTCTTTCTTCTTAACCACGGTTTAGCTTCCACTTTTTCCTCTATGATAGTTTGCAGAAGGCGATAAAATGAGTATTTTAAAAAATAGTAAAAATTAAAAGCTTAGTATATCATCAGTCAGAGTTTGATCAAATATAATATACTGACCTCCAACGAGAGCCTCTGAACATCGGTAACCAGCCACCACGCGAACGCCCATCCTCCAACAATTGTCCTCTTCTTCGTCGAACCACAACATCCTCCTGTAAAAACATAAACAAAATGTTAATACCGCATTAAATACAATTGGATACAGAAACACACATAAATAATCGCGCTGTATTATAATTTGTTTTGCGCAAAAAAAATACATAACGGCATAGCACAATCTAATGATACGCACATTCATATTTGTCATGAAATAATGGCTCGGGTACATCGTTGGCTTTTAACCTCGTTTGTGAAAAATAAAGCGAATTAGTACGAAACACATATCCGACACACATTCGCGCTGAAAATTAATCACGAGAATAACTTTCACGGATCGCCTAAGATTCGCCTAAGATTTGGAAGGTTGTCCGAGTCTCGCCGCGAGGTTGTTCAACTTTTCACTAGGCAAGGCCATGGTCTGGGTCTTGCGTTTCGTATACACCAGTTTTCAATTACGAAATTAAGCCAGCTCAAGAAAATTGGGCAATAAGCTTAATTATGAGATTTTAAGTACTGTGAAACGAATCGTTGCATCGATTAAATAAATGCAACATGCATTTAAATATTTAGAGAGAAAGAGATGGCGGAATAACATATTACAATGTATAATTAACGTAAGTATTTCACGGGGTTGATCAAAGCATTTAAATGGTTTATCGCTCTCAATCCAAAGGTGATGTGCCCCTGTCGGAATCCCCAACAACGACGGCAATCGTGTTCGCGTTCTCCGCACGAGAGAAGTCCAATCTAGCGGTGTTATAAAAGAGACAGAGAAAGACTTACACCAGAGTGAAAATGTTGGCGGTCAAGGCCCGGCAAAACTGTGTCAGGCAAGTAACAAGTCAGTCAGTCGGTGCCTCAAGAAGCTAGCGGCAGAGACGCCTCCGCTGTGATATCACGACGTGTGTGATCAGTGCCGTTAACGGGATAAAACGTCAGTACAAATTAGTTCTGTTGTGACAGATCGTCGGCGTTTCATATCGGATTTCGTCGAGACGTGAGTACAAAACGTATTAAAACAACAATAAACACGGATATTTAAAAAGCGAATAGATCGATAATAGAATCTATATATAATTCATATTCGCGACCATGTGCTAAATTCTTAAAATCAATCCGCTAATTGTTTAAAAATATAAGAATTGTGATTATTTTGATAGTGCGAAGGTTATGATCACAAGTGTTATTATTTATATTATTTTGAATTACCTCGAAGTAAAATTCAAGGATTACTCTTTTTATTTTTATTTGTTTGTCACTTGAATATATAATATAATTAAACGACGAGACGTATATCAGATCATATAAAGATTCGCTTTAGACAACAATTGATAAGATCAACTACAGACGGCCCTAGACTTTAGCACATAATTGAATGTTCGAAAGTAGAGGGATGTAAAAAAGGCGTTTTCCTTATAAACTAGTGAAGATTTTATTGTTGTGAAGCGTTCTATAACATATTGTTTTTCTCAATCAATTTACGTATTTGAAATTCTTCCATTTTAGTCAATTTTTTTTTATCAAGATTCATTCTCATATGTTTGATCATCAAGATTCTACTTCACTTTCATCGTGTATTACATTTAACCCTTGTTGTTCAATTAAGTATGCATTGAGGTACTGAATGAGATTAAATCGACTAATTAGTATTGTTTATTGCGTTCCAAAAGTCTAAAACATGGTGTGGTATTAACCAATTCTATCCGAACGAGTTGAATCCGTTTCGCCGTTGCAACTACGATTGGGATATACAGGATGGGTTAAGTTTGTGGGAAGCTGTAATAAGAAGGTAAGCGGCTAGAGATACTATCCCAGCCTTTGGATGACTAAGAAGCCGAATAGTCAACAACCCAGTGACTTATTTCGCCAAAAATGATCAAGTGACAAGATTAAGTGGTAGTCGCACTATATATCTTCTGGTATCCCTTATTATCAGCTGGCATATAACCTAGTGAAAAGCATAGGCCACATTTAGCACCCTTCTTCATTGTCGTGTTCTGTTCTTGATCTGGAGCGATGTCCTTCCATCTTCAGCTCTGTTCCCTCAAACTCCGTTATATACAATATAGTTACTTCGGCATTGATCTTCTTTCCGCCGGAAACAGTGGCCAGTGGTCTCGCATCACTGAACTGTGAACGGACCCATCGCAATTTGACATACTAATAAAATATGTAACTGGTATGAATGATACATAATCAAAAAAACTTCTCGAGTCCAACATTGACACGTTGCGGTCCGGGTGACTCGTAAACGCGTCCTCGCGGGCCAACGTAGAAGTACGGGGCACGCGTTTTCGAGTCCTCGTTAGCGCTAATGTTAAACCAAAATCATTTATATTTCATTGATACGCAGCCCACACTTTGAGAAGGTTTTGAAGTATTATTTTTTACATAGAGATAAGCTTTCTAAACACAACAAAAAAAATATTGACGTAACTTAATGGTATCAGAGTTACATCGATTTAACTGAAGTACTTAACTTTTGCTATTTTTGTACCGGAATGTGTTAAGACTCGTATGTCAGGATATGCTTAATAATGGTCTTGTGTGTCAATGTTTTAAAGTCCTAGCTAACAGTTGTTTGCAATTTTGGCTTATCTTTTGACTTCTTGGTTCTCAGCTGCCTTTGATCTATTCAAAATATCATGTGCGGTACCCCCAATACTGCCCAGAATATTTTAAATGTTTATCAACCCTCTAAACGCCGCAGTGATAAACACGAATCTGAATCTGTACGCGGCTTTGTTTTATTTCGCGAAGTGATCTGTTTACACAGTTTTAGAGCTAAAATATACAATTTCTTCCACCTTAATTAAAAAAAACCAAACTAGATTCGTTGCATTTTCGTAATAATAAATCAAACAATATTACAATTAATTAAAAATTAATTGTGTTTGTTAACTGATTTGACACTTAATTATCTCTAGTTTGCTTGCGAATACAAATTAAAGATGTCGTCGATTTGTTTTAGCTTCATATGATGCGTGTCACGTTCAAAGGGTTAACAAGTCAGTTTTGGGTATAGATAAAAGCCCAATTTGAATACTAAACGCCATATTTAACAAATAGTTATATTGATATGCTATTAATCTGTTCGTTGGAATACGATTTACACATATTTTGGCTGAAAAATCTTTCAGCTGATTGCTAAATTCTGTAAAAAGTTTGATAAAAATAAAAAAAAAAGCGTTTTAAAAAAAAAATACTGTGGTGAATTGCGCTCCGCGGTATAGAAAAATCTGACTCCATAAGATTCGTATTTTTTTGCACTAATATTACAGACACAAAGGCAGAAAGAATATTATTTTACCGACTCCCCTAGTCGGTTTGTTACGAAGATTCTTGTGGCGACAAGGGCTGCTGATCCGTCCGATGTTTTATCCGCTCACGGTGAAGGTCGAGGCTTTAGCGACGTAGGGACGTTGCACAAAACTGCAGCACTAGCGCGAGTGTCTGCGAATTGCGGCCACGGAACCCCAGAAAACCTTTGTAAACCCCTTGTAAGCCCGGACTCTCACGTTTGTGTTATCGTTATCGGTTATGTTTCAGAGGGTAGAAGTTGCCACCTGTTACTTTTTCATCTCGTTATTTTGTTTGTTATTATTTTTTACAGACTGTGTTTGGATGGTCATTTTATTTAATTTATTTGTTAATTTTTTCACACCCTTTTTGTCACACATTTTTTTTCACAACTTTATCGTAAGACATATAGACAATAATTCAATAAATCCATGGACATTGAGACAAAAAGAAAATTAAATAATTTTTACATTACAGTGGCAAGGAAATATAGACACTAATTAATATAAGAATACATGAACGAGATTAGTAACAGAAGACAAAAAATACGAAAATGTAGTGATTGTCAACACTCAAGGACCCGGTCCCGCGTTAGTGCGGAAATTTTCGTAAACGGTAAACACCCGGTCCCGCACTAACGCGGGTTCACACGTAACGTGTTATCTAATGCGCTACACAATGCTTTTTTTTTTTAGTTTTACGACTCGACACAGTTCCATTCATTGCTCTGCATGCCCTTTGTAAAATATATGACATATGTATGTATGGTTAAAAATTGTCTTTGAAATAAATGCATTATTTGGATCAAAAACTTTCCAGTACTTACACATCGAGACTGAAACGAATTTAGGTTTTTGTTTATCCATTCAACAAAATAACTTTTTTGGAATATTTATGTGGTACAATCCGTCACATCCATTATTACAAAGCTAAAATTACCTAGATACTATATTTATCATTATTACTTATTACATTATTTTTTATCGTCTAAAATACAATAAACATCATTTTCACAGCTCGAAAATTTTATTTCTTATCTAAATATTCTAATAATCTATTATAAGTATACTATACGTATAATACTTCTCTTTTTGCCAAATTATCTCCAAAAGAAAAAAAGTTATTAGGCATTTTTTACAGAGTCGCGCAAAATCGCAAGTTCGATAAAAAAATGCGGATTTAGGTGTAAGTTTTGCCTGAAAACAGCGGGTGCTTGAGTGTTAATATTCTTAATTCTATGATTGGTAGGCATTAGCGACAGGTTGGGATGGTTGTGGGAGTGTGGGTAAATTCTTTGACCTTTGGGAGTTTGGAACTAAGGCCGTTGGCGTTCCAGAACGCAATTTTTATATTATTTGAGTAGGCCGCATTATTCATTATGATCGAAGAGGTTGTTTATTATCCAAGCTGTTTTCGAATTTGTCGGAATTTGGTGAGGGACGTTTTGGGCAGGGGCCGGTGTCGGAGGGATATATACTTGAGGTGGGGTCTTTGTGGCTTCTGCCTGAACTGTCGGGGTGAGAACTGGCCAAGATTGAATTGGGGCACGATAAAGGGTTGCAGGTATAAAAATCATTTTTTGTGTCTTCAGCATATGCGCGAAGCATGACCGCCACATTACCTTATCCAAAATCAATATTAAATTATTTAGATAGATTATGCGATTTTTGGCGATCAAATATTAAATGCCAAATTATTCCCTTCGGACATGTTTGTAGAAATTCTCATGATGTGAAAGTTGATATTTGATCAGCACGCTTCCAAAATAACAACAAAGTTATGCACATGGTTGATAATACGCGAAACATAATCGATTTCTAATAATGCAACAAAAAAACAACGATCGAAATTTCACAATAAAATTTAATTATCACGAAATTAATTAGAATCACTCTTAAGAAAAACAAGAAAAAAACATTTCCTCTATTATTATACAATGCTTATAATTGTAGCCGACAAAAAATGTATCGATCTATAACCGCGAAAGTTGACCGACGATTATTCGCACATACGTATTGTACGCAGAGAAGAACACGCTGAATCTTAATTGATATTATGCAACTGCAAGATGATGCTAACTAACGTTCGGTTATTATTTGTCGATTCACGGATCGGATTTTAACTTTCACTAGGTGAATATTTTAACATTATTTTAAGCGTGTTTACCTATATATTTTACAGCTAATCGCATAGTCACAACGATTTGCATCACCCCACGAAACTTTACACTTTTCCCCGGCCAAATTGCTAACAATAATAAATGTATATTCTCTTAATTAACTTTCATTAGCGTATTGTGAATACGCATAGTAAAAATGGATTATGCTGCAAAATATATTTATAACCAATATATACAAAACAATGATTTTCTTATAAAATATATTAATAATTAATTCAAAAACTCTTGAAACGGTTTGATATTTTCAATTAACTCAAAGAATGCAAGGGAATCAAATGCGCGATTTATGTTCAAGTTTTTATTAATGAGAGAGAAGGCGGATAAATAATAGTAATATAATACAACGATGATCGTAATGCTAAAATGTAATCATCAGGCGAAAGTAGACTAGGAAAAAGTGGATCGATTTTTTTAAATTTCTCCACACAAGACAACTATGGTATCAAATGATTAAATTTAAGGTTACAGTCACCGGAAATTAAACACACATATCGAGAGTGACATCTCATCAATATATTGTATATGAAGAATCGAGATCATGGTTGCAGAAATTTTGCGCGAGAACGTGACGCTATTATATAATCCGAACACGGGAGAAAATACATTTTCTTCAGTAATGATCAAGTGAAAAAGAAGTTTACCGCCAACGGGACAGTATGTCTGGAGAAATTCTTGTACGTTACCAACGTCACGTATACCATTCGAGAGCATGATTCTTAGAAACAAGTTCACATCATACACACGAGAAGCGCTCACATTCCAGAGGAAGCGATGATATATTGGAAATATTATTATTATCTTATTACTATCTATGTATTCATACTATGAAATACATTTAAAATATTTTTTTTATTATAATTTTTCCCTACTTTTTGATTTTTCTCGAATATTGATTAGTGGGAAAATCTAAAATATCGACAAAATTATGGAGCATATCATGAATAACTATTTTTATCCTTATAATAAACCATTTTTTAAAAAAAATGTCAAGATTTCATGAAGAATTTCAACAATATCTTGACTTGATAGATCCCCTTCGGACGACGCGGTTGTTTTCGAGCCGCCGTGGTTTTCTATAAGAAGGTGGACAGTCCCTTATATAACGATCACTTTCAGAGAGGGATTTTCTTGTTTCTATTTTCCAATCGTTCGTATCGTTAAAAGCACTATCCTTAAATTTTATAAGGACGCCGAGACTTCTATAGCGTGGTCCCGATTTCTGCGCTATAGGAGGGCTGACAATAGTTTAAATCTTTTTAAACAATCTATAGTACATTTAGTGAAAAAAAATCCCAATAATTTTAACGTCGTATTGTATTTTTTCGAGATACATCAAGATTGCTTTCCAGCGCCTATATCAGGGGTGAGCAACCTGCGGCCCGCGGGCCGCATGCGCCCGCCATACTTTCTCGTGCGGCCCTTCAAAGATTTTACATTTTGGCTGAAAGCGTGTCGTCTATATCTGCAAATATATACCAATTAATGGCAACAAAGCAATGCCAAATTTGTCGCGCGATGTTTTTTCTCGCTCGCAGCCGTAACGATGTGCCAAGTGCGAGTGAATCGTATACTAGTGTCACGTGCCACGAAAATTTGGTGGTCGGTCAATCGGTAGCGTGTCCTCAGTGTGCGACGGGACATCGTCGGGTGCACGTGTCATTTACGCGTCTTATTAAAAATCCAAAATATCGATCAAATTATGAAGCGTATCATGAATAACTATCTTTATTGTTAGAATAACCCATTATCCAATATATATAACATTAGTGTTTTAGAAGAACGTAAAATAAGCCTTAAAACATCTCATTTCAATAAAGATCCAACTGCACAGAATTTATTCCAATTAGCCAAAAGCTAACAAACGAAAATAACAGATCTTTGCATGATCTCCTATAACACGATATTCAACAATATGATTCCGTTGTACACACAAAAATAGATTTTCTCAATATCTTGAGTTGAAATGCTCGGATTTTATAATTTATAATGGAAAATAGACCCCCTTCGGACGACGCGTTTGGTTTCGAGCCGCCGTGACGGATCGGTTAGATAATCTTCATCCACATATTAATAAGTGTTTTCAGTATTTTTTTTATACTATTAATTATTTTGTTAATAAAGAGATAATTTGAGTTCTTCACTCAGTGTTTGTATTATCATAAGTTTCTTACATGCGGCCCGCACAGCATTTTTAAATTTGTAGCTGGCCTGTTGTAAAAAAAGGTTGCTGACCACTGGTCTATATAATATTAAAAAACATATGTATATATTAATAATATCATTATTTATGTCTATGAATAAAGTACTCGTGATCATGGTCAAGGTTTCATAACGCGATTGTATTTAGCTATATTTTTTTGTTTAAGCCAATCAGTGTCATTTTGATTTAAACAGTTATCAAATACAAAATGTATCAGCAAAGATAATCATAGTCGGTTTAAAATAAGAAAAAAAATCATTTAAAATAAGAATGTAAATTTCCAATCCAATTAGTCCATTGCTCGACTCGCGACGGCAGGGACCACTGGTAAGTATAGAAGTCTCCTTTCCTTTTTTTCTTTCCCTTCCTTGACGACAAGTTGGCACACTTATGAATAAAAAAAGCTGGAATCGACAAAAAGCATGAAGACGAATTGGAAGATATTAGAATAGAGGATATTATTAATTTCTAAGGAATCCTTAGCAAAATATGAGGTTAATTTAATGACGTCTGACATCGATTCGGACAGTTATATTCATAGAAACTTGTCCGACAAAGAACTCTCATAAGAAGAAGAAGAAGTAAAAAAATATGTTGTATGACATATTGAGGAGCTTAAACTCTATTTTACAACTATTGAAGACGTGCAAGAAGAAACGATAGTACCGAAAGTAATAAAAAATCTCTGCTATTTGCTTTTCTTACCCTTCTAAAACGTGGGTTCACTATATATTAATATCACAAAATAAAATGTAATATTTAATAACAGGATCTTGTTGCAATAACATATAAATAAGTACTTTAAGGATTTTGATATTGGTCATTGCCAACTGGTATCGAGTTCTTGAATTGAGGAGTTAAAAAAAATAATATTAAACAGGAAAATTTCAATGAAAATTACAATCGCTGTTAAAACATTAAAAATGTATGGGGTATTATTGACCTAAATAACACTTAAATACACGTGTATAATTTGGCATAGTAAATAAGTAATTAGAATAGGTTTACATATCTAAGTTTGTGCTGCTTAAATTATATATAAATTAATAATATTCACTGACTAAATTCTGATCCAAAGATTAGATTCAAACCGCTTGTTTCGGATTTAACGCATCACAATAAATAATTTATTTATAATCCTACTTAACACAAAAGAATATCCTTCGAAGAGTGGGATATCAAAATATGAATGAAGAATTTATCAATATCTTGACTTGAAATGCTTGCGGTATCTGAGAGACCCCCTTCGGACGATGCGGTTGTTTTCGCGCCACCGTGACAGATGGGTTAAAGAAAGGGACGGCAATGAATCTTATCATAACTCTTTTCACTTTTTACCCGTATCTCTGAGCTACTCTCGTTATGTATTTTTACAATTTTACAAAAAAAGATATTCATTAAAAAAAAAAATGAGAAGCATCTATAGCAGGGATGAGCAAACTTTTTTTAACAACGGGCAAGCTACAAATTTAAAAATATTGTGCAATCCGCATGTAATAAACTTATGATAATACAAACACTGAATAATGAACTCATATTATCTCAGTATTAACAAAATAAACCTAGTATAAATAATGCCACGGCGGCTTGAAATCATCAGCGTAATCCGAAGGGGTCTATTTATAATGGAAAATAGATCCCAAGCATTTCAAGTCAAGATATTAGTGATATTTTTCTAAGAAATGGATTATTCAAAGAATAAATATAATTATTCATATGTTTTAAAATATGGTCGATGTTTTGGATTCTTCTACTAATTAATATGACGCGTAAATGTTACGCACACCGACGATATCCCACCGCAGAGTGAGGCCATGCCGCCGGTAGACCGACTGCCAAATTCTCGCGGCACGTGTCACTAGTATACGTTTCAATCGCTCTTGACACATCGTACTGAATGCGAGCGAAAAAAACATTGGCTACAAAACGTGGCTACAGAAGCGAGTATTGTGGTCTACATTTTTTCCGCAATTTTGATATGCAATGATTACTTATAATATTTATATTTTAGACTTTTAGCAGTTTGTGATATATAAGAGTCATAGTAACCCCCCTTCCACGCTGACCATTTTTGGTCTAATCTCCGTTCTACTATCATTAATTTTATTTTACGTATATTAAAAAATAAATCATTGGTGAAATGAATAAGAAACATCTATAGGGTTTGATCTGTAATCGTATTAAAAAAAATACATTTTTTTAAATAAATTAATTAATAAACGTGGTACAATTTTTTTTTAAGACCAATACGTCTTGTCCATTTCCACTCTTTCCACTCTTTCAACGTTTTCCACAGAGTGGAAAAGGTTAAAAGAGTTATTCGAGAAATATCAAAACTGCTTGTCCTAAATAGTTTGCACACAGTAGCGGGCCGAGAGTATCCGGCGCCTGTGTGCAGATCTTCAACTATCGCCCTCGAACCTCAGTTTTGCTTAAAAAAACGAACTATAATATATTATTTAATGTCGACTTCAAGAAATGTAATTAATTTTACTAAATTATTATTTAATATATTTAAAGTCTTTCCTCTTGGCGCCGTTGCGCCTGTGTGCGCCGCACAATCTCTCCATATGGACGGCGCGGCACGGCTAGGTTAATTAGAAATACTAATATTAATTAAATGACGAAAGTATATGATAACGCCTATGGTACAACGAGGCTGCGGGACACTAGGAATTTTATTAGTTTCAAGCTTGTCTTGTTCCATAAAAAATATTTTCAATAACGTTTGTTTCAGTAAAGTTAAAAACAACTGTTCTTTGCCTTTTAACCTACTAATGCTATTTAAAAAAAAATATTTTACTATATATTTCTTTTTTTCCGATGTTTTTTTAATGATTATTTGCCCCAATTTCGAGGATAAATAAATTCACAAACAAAATAATTGAAATTAATTGCAGAAAAAAAGCGTTTACCCACACAATCATCATTAATCAGTGTGTCGCAAACGCGCGATTCACTCGTGAGTCATTAGAAAATACACTCTCCGGACATGAGTATTAATCGAATGCAAATCAAGAACAATGATCAGTTTAAAAAAAACCCATTGAGTTCCACGAAACGAAAAAAAATATCATCCGAACGCCGAAAATAGACGTGTAATACGCTTTTAACTAATTCGGCTCGAAACGATATAATTGAGCGTAAATCATATAAACGCCGGTGAAAATTGTCGTAACGAGTGGTAATATTTTGACGATTTACTGTACAAGAACGTCAAATCATTGATCATCCGCCTTATTTATTCTCGGTGTCTAGAAATTATGTCAGAGCCACGTCGCTCGCTGCACGGGACAATTTGAAATTTTAATTATGGACAATAATTACAAAATTAATTCCTTACGTGCCGCCCCTCTCGTCGCACAATAGAAAGTGTCGACGCCGGACGACGCCGGAATACGAATACGTATGACACAAATCAGTAGCGGAACGCGTGTCAAATAAAAACATCTTCGCCAGTTATATAACAGTTAAACACACAAAAGGTGTTCGAATAAGAGAATAATGATTATTATCGAATTTCAATGTATTTTTTTCGATTTCGACATCCTCCGGCCGGTGGTTATTTGTTACACAGAAGCAGACACGATTTAACTGTCGAGTAATTAGCCGGCGACCTTACCACCGCCCACGGTCACCCCCACTATGTTGCATACACAATGCGGTGGTATTACCGAAGGTGGTCCGCTGAAAATTTGGTCACAAGTGGTTTTGCATCCCCGGAGAGTGCATCGATTAAAGCGCGAAATTACCCGCGATACTGTACGTAACAGATATTTTAAAAATCAATATAATATTATTATTTAATTCAACTATTTATTATTTTTTAAAAAAAGCCTTTTTATTTATTATTTTTATTTAAAAAAAAAGTGCAATGGTATGCTGTTGTTTGACAGATCACATTCGATTTATTGTGAGATTGGGAGTAGCCACCACCCCATCTGTTGATTACCGTCAATTTAACCCTTTGTATTCGAATGCCGCCATAGAAGCGGCATCGTATCACTCGAATGCCGCCGCTATGATGCAACAAATCAATTACGTATCATTTATAAAATTATTATTTTTAATATTCACTATATTTATAAACAATGATAATATTGCACAAATCCAAAATAATAATTTATTAAATAGCACGTGTTGAGGTATTGAAGAAAAATTCGAGTGCAAAAGGTTAACCAGTGTTATGGCTTGTAGGTTACATGCATATACAGTAAACCCCCCTATAACGTCGAGATAGGTTCTACGTAATAGGGGGTTAAGGTTTTTCAATTTTATTTTTTGATTTAAAAGAAATCAGTAAATCAACACATTCCCAATTTTTTTTTCATTTTTACGTGTTAACCAGCGCAAATGACTTAGCTCACGCGATGAGCGATATCCTCTCGTATTTTGGCTGACGTAATCTTACCGCAACTTGCCGGGTAGAGCAGATCAACGCGACATTTTATTAGTTAATTTTATAAAATGCGCTAGCATATGATGAATAAATGTAATAAAAACTATTCCGGGAATATGTTTTATTCCAACCATTAAGTATAGAATTAAACATCTAAGAAATCGACGCATATGAAAATAACTATTGTAGAGACCTTATTGCGAAATTAGATCATATCATTAATAAGATTAAGAGGTATGCACGTATACAGTTAACCCCCCACTAACACTAAAATCGGGACCGTGTAAGTTGGGATAGTGTTATTGGGGGTAAAGCCTGGCACGTGTCGAATACACAGACGCTAGCCAACGAATAGTCGGCCTTGTATGTATTCGTCGCAATGCAACGGCGTGAATGCGACCGCGTGAATGCGACCGTTCAAGTTGGGGGTTAGCGACGAATATTTTAACTCAGCGTGTAATTCGGGATAGTGTAATTGGGGGGTCCACTGTATTACATAATCAAATAGTTAAAAAAAACGTGAGCATCGATTTACTCGTTTATAATTCGTTCCATGGATATAAAAGTAGAAAATATTTTCTTACTGTATGTGTGAATATCCCTGTAATGCTCTGATAGACTCGTGCCGATGAATCACCAAATATATTTATTTAGTTTCGCCGATGTACCACGCCGCCGATCCGGAGCTACATTATGTCATTGCGCGAACGCATTTAAAATACCGATATGTACAATTTTTTTTATGAAAATTCTAATAAAGCGTTTTAAAAAAAAATCGTTATAGGGGAGTTCAACGTTATAGGAAAAAACCACCGCAAACGTTATAGGGGGGAACGTTATATGAGAGGACGTTATAGGGGGGTTTACTGTATTTCGATAATGCAAGTTAACCGCGACTGAGCTAAGTTAGTAGTCGGATAGGTGTTCGACGAAAACTATGAATTCAGGGATTTCTTTATAATACTGGCGAGGGGGGTGTAAGAGGAAGACACTCAATAATACATCCGCAATCAATTAATTATTAATTAATATTATAAATAATTAACAATGAAATAATATTAAAACTAACCAGTGTCGTGGTTTAGGGGAATGGCGCTTTGGAATCTTTCTCTTATGTCATTCATTCATCGTAGTAAAAAAAAATAAGGGTTCTGAACCGTTATTTTTTGGATTACGTTCCGTTCCTAATGAAAAAAATTGATATTTTTAAAATGTGTTCGGGGCTTTGAATTGAAAGTGAATCGAAAACCATAACCGTTAAAAATATTTTTCATTTTTGGAACGAAAAACCGAAAATAAATAACGGTTCATATCGGTTTATTATACATATTTAATACTAATATCACTCGGAGATGAACTGAAAATAAAAAAAAATGGTTTTTTCTCGAAACAAAATCTAAATTGACATTTTTTTAATAAAACTCGAATTAAAATTATATGCGCTCAAAAAATAATATAAATAATTTTATTGTCGAGTTGATATTGGTAGTACATCTGAAAGGTTTTACATGTTTTGATATGCTTGGCTTATAAATAATTGGAAAATGGAATGAAAAATGCGTGAAATTTTAATTCATATATCTCCAAAGATTTCCTACAAAATATATTTAATGCATTTGAATGCCATAATGTTGCTTAAGAATTCATATTCGTCTGAAATGACCTCCATTGACTGAATACACTTCACAAGGATAAAATAAACACGAAAATATGACGTTTTATTTGTTTCAGAAGTGACTGAATAAAATTAATATCGATGAATAAATATTGTATTTATTATTGAACAGATTGAACAAATGGAGAAAACAACAATATGATTATTGATGAAATAAATAAAATATATAATATTTTATAGCTTAACAAATAAAAAATATATAGGATTTGAATAAATATGATTAACACTCGATATAAAAAATAAATTTTGATGCGAAATTACGTTTAGTACCGTCAGAATAAATATTTTTTATTACTATTTTATCAATATGTTTTTTTTAAGTATAATAATATCGGAAATCCGCGCAAAGTACAATATGTACACATATATTACATATTAGTTAATAATTTACGTAAACACAAATTCCCAGCCTTATTTTTATACAAATATTGGATATATTTGTGCCAAGATCGAACTGTAATTTTATCTAAAATAAATAGTAAACTTATCTAAAATATTATGATACCATAGTATTTATATTATGACGAACATTAAAACTTGAAAATGAAATCGGCATTGAATTGCAAGATTGCCCAATCGAATAACCTTATAATTGTGTATGCATATATTATTGCGTGTGACGCAAATACATGTAAACTATGTATCAGTATGACATAATTTCTAAGTACGCGATACAAAGAAAATTAACGCGAAAGAAATTAAACACGATAACTTTCGATGAAGCAGCACTCACATCAAAATCAATTTAATTAATAAAAAAAAATATGATGTGCGGTATTGGTAAATCGATGAAAGTTTCGAGAGAAAAAATGTTGCACGATTTTCTCAAATTGAAAATGTTGACCTCGGTTAAAGATCGAATTATTAATATTTTATTTTTATATTTTGCAGATCAATATTGTATAATATTATTAAATGAATTATACGTGACGCGATAAATAAATCGGTATGAGTCCAATAGTAGGAGCAGCTACGGCTCTGGGAGGAGCCGCTGCCAGTGCTTCCTCCCAAGTGGCATGGTTCATCCCGATGTTGGTCGGTGCAATTGCATTCTTTCAATATGAGATGATGGATCCCGAATCGAGAGCTTCAGACACAGATTTTGAAGAAATGCTGTCGGAATATGACTTTATTATAGTGGGAGGAGGATCAGCAGGTATATAATACATATATCATCTCAATTAATGCTATAAATATATTAAATCGGATTTTATTTGAATTTCAGGTGCAGTTTTAGCTAATAGATTGTCTGAGATAGAAGATTGGAATGTGCTTTTGCTAGAAGCCGGAGGAGATGAAACGGAAATTAGCGATGTGCCGTTATTAGCTGCATATTTACAGCTAAGCAAATTGGATTGGAAATATAAAACGGAACCGCAAGGAACTGCATGTTTAGGTATGCATTATATTTAGATTGTATTAACACTTTATGAGCCGTTCACGCCTTTCGGCGTGATTTTGTAGCCAGGCGTTATGAGCCGTTCACGCCTTTTGGCGTGAGAGCCATACCCCCACTTGGCATTTTTTTTTCTGATGACGATGTATATTATTTGACCATAGATGGATATCATGGATACATATGACCATGTTAGCTTGGATTATCATTATATGAAACCATGCGGCCCCCAGGCTAGGTTTGATATAAAACCTTGCGGCTCATAAAGTGTTTAGCAAAGTGGAAAGAAATGTCACATTTTAATCGAGACAAAACGCTTATTCAATCTTGAATTGAACCCTATTATTCTGTTATTATCTATGATCTTCCTCCACAAAATAGGCAGGTTTTTTATACCTATTTCGTAAAATTCTCGCGGTTTTTTTAATACGAATCCAATTGATTCTGGACTTGGATTCGTATGATCATGATTACTTTTTTTATTATCTATCAAAGCGAATGTTCTTCTATCGACTTATAGAGTTGATAGTCCAAGGGTGCAACATCAGGTGAATGTGATAGATCCTCTTTAGATACTCTTTTATTTTTGGCCCGCTAAACTTTCTCTTACGGCCCTTCAAAGACATTACATTTTGACTGAAAGCGATCATTGATTGAGATTAAATGATGTACGGTTAGAAAGTTGCGTGCAAGATGCTGTGTCGTCTATATCTGCAAATATGTACCAATTAATAATCGTAAAGAAGCAATGCCAAAGTTGTCATTAACCTAGCCGTGCCGATGGGGTCTATTTGGGACTCCTAGTTTTTGAATTTTCTCGAAAAAATATTTTTAAACAAACAAATATAACAACAATATTCGCTTCTATAAGCACGGGCGCGATGATTTTTCTCGCTCCCATCCGTAACGATGTGTCAAGTATCAGCGTCCAAAATAAAGATCAAATTATGAAGCGTATCGTAAATAAATATTTTTATTCTTAAATTAATCCATTTTAAGAAACAAAAAAAAGATGAAGAATTCATCAATATCTTGAGTTGAAATGCTTGGGGTCTATTTTACCTTATAAATAGACCCCATTCGGACGACGTTGGTTTCCAGCCCCTGTGACGGATCGGTTATGAGCAGAATCAGTAAAATATTTTATTAATAAAACAATATGTATATAAAGATCGAACTGCACAGTATTTATTCCAATTAGCCAAAAGCTAACAAACGAAAACAAGGGATCTTTGCAAAAAGTAGAGCATAGAATTCAAGATGCTGTTGAAAAAGGATATTGATCAAGAATTTCTAAATATCTTAGATTTTGAGAAATTCTTTGGTTTAGATGAATCGAACCGCCATGACGGATCGGTTAGATAATCTTTTTACACATATATCTTTCACCGTTTTATATAAGTATAGTATTTTTATTAATGAGTGTTTTATCTCTGTATTTTTTTATACCAGGTTTAGTTTGTTAATAAAGAGATAATTTGAGTTCATCACTCAGTGTTTCAACATTTTAAAATTTGTAACAGGCCCGTTGTAAAAAAAGGTTGCTCACCCCTGTTCTAGAGTATTAATCTTTGATTGTTTCCTCGAACTGGTTTTAAAACGTTTTTTAAGGCGTACCTTCTTCAATCTTACTATATTGGCACATCTGTGAATAATTCATTATGAATTATTTCCAAAAAAATACCTTTTATTAGACAATGAAGGCTCAGGGGTAGACACACGACCCCTGATTTGAATAAAATCATCGTTTTTATCTCCTCGGATTTGTGTAGAGGACGCTATTCTCATTCCCAAATAAGTTATGACTCATATCATTAATACCTATTTTTATTCTTAGAATATTAAACAGATAAATGGATAAAATGTAATAATGAATTTATTTTTGCAGCTATGGAAGGAGGGCGATGTAATTGGCCTCGCGGCAAAGTGCTCGGAGGATCGTCTGTATTGAATTATATGTTATATCTCCGCGGAAATCATAAGGATTACGATATGTGGGAAGCTTTGGGAAATCCGGGATGGGGTTCTAAAGAGGCATTGTATTACTTCAAAAAATCCGAAGACAATCGTAATCCATATTTAACTGAAACGCCATATCATTCGCAAGGTGGATATTTGACAGTTGGAGAAGCGCCGTTCCACACTCCATTAGCGGCGGGTTTTGTGCAAGCCGGAGTAGAAATGGGATACGATAATAGGGATATAAATGGAGAGAAGCAGACCGGGTTCATGGTGGCGCAGGGGACGACGCGAAGAGGCAGCAGATGCTCCAGCGCCAAAGCCTTCATCCGACCGGCGCGATTGAGAAAAAATCTGGACATAGCCATGTACGCATTCGTGACAAAAGTGATGATAGATCCGGTGACCAAGATAGCGATCGGCGTCGAGTTCGTCAAAGACAAATTGGTGCACAGAATCAGGGCAAAGAAAGAGGTGATTGTTTCTGGCGGCACGGTCAATTCGCCGCAGCTGCTCATGCTATCGGGCGTTGGACCCAAAGCCGAATTAGCCAAGCACGGCATACCGCTAATCCAAGACCTCCAAGTGGGGGAGAATCTTCAAGATCACATTGCCTTGGGCGGTTTGACGTTCATGGTGAATCAGCCGATTGCCATTATCGAATCGAGACTCCACTCGGTATCGTCACTTATGCAATACGCAGTCTTCGGAGAGGGACCGTTGACTATTTTGGGAGGGGTCGAGGGTCTGGCGTTCATCAATACAAAATACGCGAACGCCTCTGAAGATTTCCCAGATATTGAGTTCCATTTCGTATCTGGATCTACAAACTCCGACGGCGGCGGTCAGGTGAAAAAAGCGCACGGCCTCACCGAGAGATTCTATCAAGCTGTGTTTGCACCAATCAACAACATGGACACATGGAGTATATTACCCATGTTGCTCAGACCAAAAAGTAAAGGATCGATTAAACTGCGCAGCAAAAACCCCTACGATTATCCATACATATATCCGAATTACTTCAAAGACGAAAGGGACTTGCATACTCTGAGAGAAGGAGTAAAAATAGCCATAGCGCTATCAAGAACTAAAGCAATGCAGAGATTCGGCTCTGAATTATCATCACACATATTTCCGGCTTGCTCTAAATATAAGCAATTCACCGATACTTATTTCGAATGTATGATAAGACAGTATTCGGCGACGGTCTACCATCCGATAGGAACTTGCAAGATGGGACCATACTGGGACAAGGACGCTGTCGTAGATCCTGAACTGCGCGTTTACGGTGTGAGAGGGTTGCGAGTTGTCGATGCAAGTATAATGCCCAATTTGGTAAGCGGAAATACGAATGCGCCCGTGATGATGATAGCTGAAAAAGCCAGTGATATGATTAAAGAATACTGGATGGGAACCAGATAATTAAACCTATGAATAAAAAAAATGCCAAATATTGTAAAATAAAGCCATACATAATTTTAAATAGTAGTGTAAATATATATGATATATATGTACACTATATTGTATTGAAGCGATACAATGAAAATAATTTATATTACTACACAAAAGAATATTCCTATTAAATATAAAATAATAGGACACGAAAATAATGTAAATATTATTATTTAGTTTTAAGAATTCATGTCGATATTTCTTTTTTCAATAAAAAGATATTTTTTATCATGGGATTTTATTTTATAAAAAATATAAAGAGGCATCTATAGTTTGATTTCATTATTATTATAATTCGGAAAAGATTAATTTTCACATTCAATGGAATGTAAATTAATATAAATACAAAAAAAAATATGTATATTAATAAAAACATCGCAGATTATTTAAAAGTAAAATTTAATTAAAAGTAAAAATAACAAATTAGTTATTCAACGTGTTAATTAAAATGCTAATTTCCATAATTTTTATTGGAGGTTTACGTAAGAAATTGGCGGTGTAGGCCCGGTTTTTCCAAATGAATAAATTATAATTCACGAAATCCATATGATGTAAGTTTTAATTTTGAGATAAGAGTCAATAAAAAAAGACTGATCCTCAATATTCCATTTTTGTAAATACAATATACTGTGACTTTCCACAGACAGGCAACGCCTAGAGATGAGATAAACTCTCACCTATCTAGACAGAGTAAAGGATAATAATATATAGGCATCCCATACCATCAGTATAATATGGCTCAGAGAAGAAAATCTCTTTACGTGTACATACATATATACAATTAGCTCTTAACCCTTTATAGGGCAATTTAATTATTTGGGATTTTTTTTATTTTTTATTGTTATTGACAATAAGTATTGTCAATAACAATAAATTAACCAAAGAACTTTTTCGACAACATATTACGGTACTAAGGTTGACATTTCTATGGGCGCTCATGGAAATATAGACCTTAAAGCGACTGGTTAATATATTAACCAATTTCAGCCTTTGCCCTATAAAGGATTAATGTATCCTTGCAAACACTAATTACTACTTAATAAAAATACAATAATAATTCAAAATATTGCAATACTTAAGAATGTGACAATGTGAATCCATGGATGAACTGAAGTACTGTTTCGGCGTTTTTCCGCTAGTGATAGTGCCTCCATGATAGTCAGACATAAAAACTGTAGGTACGATCACCCCGAAAAAACCACCGAAGAGTTGTATAAAACAAATAATACAAGAAAATACAATTATCATTGTCATGATTATTTTACACGAGATACTCACTGCTGAGTGTATATACACATATATGTATATACATAAAATTATGCAATATTTATAATATGGACAATCCGAATGCATGGATGAACTGATGGAGCGTTTCGGCGTTTTTCTGGGGATGATCGTAAATACATGATAGTCAGATATGAAAACTATATTTACGATCATCACCAAAAAACCACCGAAGTGATGAATATGATTAAATAATACAAGAAAATACATATCACTCAATATATCTGTAATAAAATAATGTAATATTTATAATATGGACAATCCGAATGCATGGATGAACTGATGGACCGTTTCGACGTTTTTCTGGGGATGATCGTAAATACATGATGGTCAGATATGAAAACTGTAGTTACGATCATCACCAAAAAACCACCGAAGTAATGAATATGATTAAATATTACAAAAAAATACATATCATCAAGTTATCATCATCATTATTTAACAACCACGAGATACTCACTCGCTGAGCATATGAGCCTTACCAGACTAGAATGGTAGTCAGTATATACGTATAACCATTCGAGTGTGTGAAATAATAATATAAAATATTTATAATATGAACAATCCGAACGCATGGATGAACTGATGGACCGTTTCGGCGTTTTTCTGGGGATGATCGTAAATACATGATAATCAGATATGAAAACTATATTTACGATCATCACCAAAAAACCACCGAAGAGTTGAATATGATTGAATAATACAAGAAAATGTACCATGTATGAGCCTTAAATTAAAAAAAAAAAAATCATAATTATACTTAGTCAATTTAGTAATTAAATATTGAGAATCTCTGAATTAGTATATAAGAGACTGAAACACGTATGTAAATAAATTTGTGTTGTATCGTTTGTGACGGGAGATAGTCATTTACAGAAGTGTATTGAACGGTTGCGATCGATGTTTGTATAGTTTTATATATCTGCGTCAAATTAGTCTATTAATTCTAACTAGGTTATAAATCTTAATATTACTAATTAACATTAGTTTGCGCGCATATTAAGAAATCATAGAAATAACATTGCTTTATTTGCAATGCAAATGACAGATTTCAAGGTTTGTTTTCGTTTTTATTCACGATTTATATCTAATTCTACAGGATGGAGCAATTCAATCAAGGAACATGTCCTGTAGTTTCAGGACAATCAGGTTTTATGACTGGCGGCGCGATCCAGACTATTTTAATGCTATATTGCGGACTTACTGATCCTAATTATTGGCCACAGGATATTGGATCTGCGATGCTACGAAACGGTATTATATGCAAGGATAAATAAAAAAAATAAAAGGATTCTTTTGATTGTAATCGTACAAGTGTACGATTTGTCTTATGAGGACTATTTTAAATAATAATATATATATTTATATAAATACAATCAGGCACGTACGGTGGACTTGATGTTGGGTGTGCTGAATGTGTACATAAATTATAATAAAAACATAAATTTTTCAATAGAACTATCGTAAAGTGTGCCCTTTTGTTTTAGCTTTATGAGTATTTTTTTCTCCATTGATATTACGTGAAAAATTTATGTCGCAAAAACGAAGAATAGAATTATTGTATAAATAACAATGAAATTCATTAAAAAAAAACTGTATTTTTTTGTATATTTTTTTTCCACATTCAGCACACCCAACATCAAGTCCACCGTACGCCAGTGAATACAATATATTTTTTCATAAAAACCTCGCTTATTTTAATATTTATTTGCGCCAGCATTTATATTTATCACTACATTTGTATTTTATTTTGTAGGGCCGATTGATTATGATTTCATAGTGGTAGGAGCAGGATCAGCAGGCTCCGCAGTAGCGAATAGATTATCAGAAGTGGCAGAATGGAATGTATTATTAATAGAAGCTGGTGGAACCCCCCCAGGCGATAGCGAAGTATGTAATCGCAATTTTCTTCTCTAACCCATCCGTCACGACCGCGTCTTCCGAAGAGAGTCTCTCAGGGATGAAAACTTCATCAATACCGTGAGGTTTAAAAAAAAATAGTTATTCATGATTTGCTCCCTAGTTTGGTCGATATTTTTGATATACTAACTAATCAATATGACGCGTAAATGACAACACTCTCGGTGATATCTCGCCGCAGTCTGTCCTAGCAGAACGTGTCATTCGCACTCGGCACATCGTACCGGATGCGAGCGAGAAAAAAACATCGCGCGAATGGCAAACATCAGGGAATATTGTCCTCTTTATTATTTTTTCGTAATTACATACAATAAAGGATTATTTATTATATTTATTCTTTAGACTTTTTTTAGATTAATACAAAAATTTGGGGCCCCCAATAAACTTCATCGGCACACAGTTAGGTTTTGGTTTTTAAATATTAAATACGTCGTGGAAAGAATTAAAATCAGTACTAAATATGCACGGTGACTAAAATCAAATCATCTTAATTTTCCAGGGGATTTTTTGACCATTAAATAATTGGACCATATTGAGATAATTGAAGAAAACATTCATTATATTTATTTTAAATGATTGTGGGTTTTGCCCTCAGATTAAATAACAATAGTCTCAAGCAGATCTATATTATTAAAGAAAAATATTCTTATTTTTTTTTCAGATACCGGCGTTCCTTTTTTCTTTACAAAAAACGGCTGCAGTGTGGGATTATCAAACCGAAGAAGATCCAAAATCATGCCAGGGGATGATTGACCGCCGATGCAATTGGCCAAGAGGAAAATTTCTTGGAGGAAGTAGCGGAATCAATGCCATGCTTTATGTTCGCGGTAACAAAGAAGATTACAATGAATGGGAAAACATGGGAAATCCCGGTTGGAGCTACGAAAACGTATTGAAATATTTTAAACGATCAGAAACGCTAAACGATCCCATCATCAGCTGCGATGAAAACTTGAAAAAATATCATGGATTTGACGGTAACCTCAATGTTGAACGTTTGGGAGACGATGGAAAGGAATTAAAAAATATGATCATGTCAGCATGGAACGAGATGGGTTTGAACACATCGATTGATGTGAATGGAGAGAGTCAAATAGGAATTACCGATGGTTTAGCGACAATTAAAAATGGAAGAAGATTCAGTACAGCTAAAGCATATTTAGGCGTGGATAAAATACGAGAAAATCTTCACATTCTACAAAATTCGCACGTAACCAAAGTAATCATCGATAAAAATAATATAGTAACGGGAGTAGCGACAAAAATAAACGGTAATAAAGAAATAGCCATTTATGCAAAAAAAGAAACAATTTTATCGTCTGGCTCTATTAATTCCCCGCAAATACTCATGTTGTCCGGAATCGGACCAAAGAATCATCTTAAAAATATGGGCATCAACGTTATTAAAAATTTACCAGTCGGTGAAAACTTACAAGATCACTTGATAGTCCCAATTTTTTTGACAATGGACACAGATAATAAAAATGCGTTGCGCGAAAACACAATGTTAGAAAATTACATAGAATACATTCTAAGAAACACCGGTCCGTTGGCGTCTTTAAAAATTTCAAATCTAATCGGATTTATAAATACTTTAAATATAACCGATCAAATACCAGATATACAAATCCATCATTTAATATACAGTGAAAACGACACAATACTATTTCAACCGTTTTTAAAAGGATTTGGATTTAATGAGCACATAGTTAATAGAATTAGAAAGATATTTAAAGACAAGGAAGTTTTGATGTTTTGGCCCACATTATTAAAACCAAAGTCACGCGGAAGGATATTACTAAAAAATAGGTCTCCATTCGAGAAACCATTAATATACCCCAATTATTATAATGATGATGAAGACAGAAAAACTATGCTACGAGCTCTCAAATTTCTAGAAGATCTCGAAAACACTTCCGTCTTTAAGAGTGCAAATATAAAGATTGCAGATTTGGGAATAGACGCATGCGCAAAATTACAATTTAAATCTGATGCATATTGGGAGTGTATAATGCGAAACTTCACAACAACCTTGTATCATCCAGTGGGTACCGCCAAGATGGGTCCAGTCGACGACGGATCATCAGTAGTTGATTCCAGACTGAGGGTACACGGGATCACAGGACTGCGGGTCATAGACGCTAGTATAATGCCCGATATAATTAGGGGTAACACTAATGCTCCATCAATTATGATTGGAGAAAAAGGAGCTGATATGATTAAGGAAGATTGGGAGAAAGTTGAATATGAAGAATTATAAATAATATGAAGAGTTTTTTCAATATATATTTATACAAATATATTTATTCCATAAGTAATTAAATCTTTTTTTACACCGTCGATATGTTCCCCCAAAAACATGTAAAAGGTGATGTACTTCGTAAAAAATTTAAGATTTTGTTACCTAAATCTAATAAATTAATAATATTTGCATAACCTAATTTTGTCCAGTGTTCCAATAATGGAACATTTTGTTTATTTATCACCACTCCATTATACATTGATGAATATAAATTAAGATTGCATCAGTCGATAGCTGACAAGTATGAGGAGCGTCTGGTGCAGTATTTTTCATATTTAAACATGTATAAGTGAGCAGTGGTTTTTTAAAAACATAATTTACATTTACATATGTAAATCTAGTCAAATTTATAAATCACTTTTATATAATAATACTATTAATTATAATGAAACATTGTTG
>JAGXCT010033131.1:0-49177 GCA_022495035.1 Philopotamus ludificatus | reverse complement strand
AAAATAAACGTATTAAATTACAACAATTTTAAAATAACAATCAATGCAATCCAAAAACAAATCTCTTTGCAAAAATATATCCGAATATATATATAAATAATTCAATAAAAATTGGCCACAATTGGGGTCTCAATAAAACACCATCCACTTTCAGATTCCGGCTGCAACAATTTTTAGGTCGTACGCAACAATATCAGATTGCTAATTTAAATAAACTGGTATGTGCAAACGGGTCAGGCATAAATCAAAGATGCAGGATGCTTCGAAATAAAATATACATTAAAATTCAAATCGGTACAGTTGCCAAATTGCGATAATTGAGGCGAATCGTCGAATTTTAACACGAAAAACGTGAGAAATCTGCGTTTCTTCGCGGAAATAATTACACAACATCGCACTCGTCGGTGTCGGATCCATTCTCTCTATCGATCAGATCGATATCAAACAAAAGAAAATTATCGCTGAATTTTTATGCTCACTTCCGTGGGATCTTCGCGCGCGAAAGTCGACCGGAAACTCAAATAACGGACACGCGGACAAAAGCGGAAAGATCATCCCGAAACATCTTAATTGGTCATTCCGCACGAACGTACCATGCGTTTAAACGAGGAGAAAAGTATTGTAATTTATCCAAGATTAAATTAGCGATTATTCGGATTGAATCACCGCTAATGCATTTATTTGATGTGCATATTGCAATGGTAAATTAAATTTATTAATACATGCAATCAATTAAAATGTAATTTCTAGTTAATTATTGGTAATTGCATTTGCGATTTCATTGAAATCTCATTTAAAATAATATTACATACCGTTATATATAAAATAATATTGAAATTTCGCGCTATTACGCCATAAATTTCATATAAATATTATTCAGATGAGCGTAGAGCATCAGCCACATCATTTCATATTTTTTTTTCGGCCGAGAAGAAAGTGAAAAGGATGTTAACATAAATACAATTTGAGGGTGACGTGCAGTAAACCACTCCTGGACTTTGAGTGTGACACGAGGGGGATGGAAGAGGGTTCGCCGAAATAATCTAATGCTTTCACGACCCTCGCACGAGACCGCGACCATCTTAAGAAATCATCAACAACAAAAAATAAAGATAAAAAAAATACGGATTAACAAGACGGCTTCCATAAAACATAAATAAGTGCGCGACAGCCGGAGATAAGAGCAAAAACGAGCAAAAAGCCCCACCTTTTGATGTCGGTAATCATGTTAATAATTAATCTGCGCAAGTTTTGAGCGTGTATCAAGTTTTCCAGACTATTAAATTATTTGCACGTTCAACACGCAAATTTTCACGGTGCGGTGTCTGTTTAGTTTGTCGTGTTCCAGGAATTATTATCGGGCCCATTGTGCCGGGATAGCGATTACTGAATAAACAGCGGGAATCGTCGGGGATAATGTTGCCATAATATTGATACAGTTGACAAATGTATTGAGAAACGTGAGAAGAATGGTGATAGCTGTGAGTTTAGCTCGATGAATCAAAAACAAAACACGGCGGGTATGATGTGGTAATCGGAAAATCGCTCATTCAATCAATAACAAAGATTACAAATTAAAAGTCAAAGAATATTATTTATTTGACTTGTAATACGTTTATAAATTTCGCACATATCTGAAACTTGTTTTACACAATATATTTAGTTGACTTCATAACTCTTAATCAACACAAAGATATATCAAATTTTAAATGTCGACAATATTTTAAATAAAATTAACATTTTGTTAAGAAAACAATTGTGATCGTTTTTTTGCATTTTTTCATAGCCGTCTTATTTTAAAACAGAGAAAAATAATAATTAGTAGTTTTTTTCGTAAAGCACATTATAAATTAAATAGTTTTACAAAAAAGAACCCAAAACGTTCGGAAAAAAAATAAGTTATAATAACATAAATGATTAGGAGAAAGAAAATCCCATCTAAGAATATAGAAAATATTTTTTAAATGAATATTACAGTATATCTTTATTTTTTTGTTGAAATCTTCTAAATGTTGTGCAATAAATTTCGAGAATTTCAAGGACGAAATGCGTCACGAATGAAACGGTACTTTAACTTCTTTTATGCCACAAGTAGCGGGAACTTCTCCGTACACCGTAAAATCGTAAAATTGAATACTTCAGACCGAAGCATTGCCTTATGCAGATCATTATATTAATGCAAGAACAGTCAGAAGTCAGATAAGATAAACTGGACACATCAAGAAGATAATGAACAGTACTGGAGGATCGAAAGAAATGAGAAGGATGCCCAATTCTAAAATGGATATGGCTCATGAAAGAAGAGACGAATAAAATGTTTTATTTTGTAAGTATAAGATGTCTAACTCCAAAACTGACAAAGGACACATCTGAGGTTGTATGCCTTATTTATCAAAGCGAACTCGCTCTTAAAACCAAAAATAAAAATCAAATCAAATTTAGATTCAATGATTTAAATCAAAATAATCTCATGAAATGTATTGCTCCCATAATATTAATAATAATATAAATAGCTCTGTTTGAGAATTACCAAATTAAAAAATGGGCTTCGGAAGCCAAAATAACGATTTGGTTTATTTGAGAAGTTTTTGATTTTTCTCGAATAACTCTATTAATATAAATCCTACATGTCACAAACTTTTTGTATTTATCTAAAAAAAGTCTAAAGAATAAGTATTATAAATAATCATAGATATAATTATAAATAAAATATATTAAATCAGACCATATTCGTAGCTACGAGCGCAATGTTTTATCTCGCTCACATCTAGTGCGATGTGCCGAATGCGAATGAAACCTACTAGTGACACGTGCCGCACGAATCTGATGGTCTTCGGTAGTCGGCGGCGTGCCGAGTGTGCGTGTCATTCACGCTTCATATTGAGTAGTAAAAAAATCCAAAATATCGACCAAATTATGAAACATATCATGAATAACTATTTTTATTCTTAGAATAATCATTTTTTAAGAACAAAAATGCTTGAGGCCTATTTGCTTGAAATGTCTGGGGTCTATTTTATATAATAAATAGACCCCCTTCGGACGACGCGGTTGTTTTTGAGCCGCCGTGACGGATCGGTTAACGAAGATGGACTAAGAAATGCAATTCTTTGCTGTCAAGACATACAATTTATAAATTTATTTATCAGACTTCATTCCAACTAATTAATGTTTCCGGGCCGTGGATTAAAACAAAAACGTTTCCAAATTCTATCACAAATAATGATTGACATTACATTACTATAAAAAAATCAACTATATAGTCAATCCTTTTATAGAGCCAAAATATTAAAATCCGCCCTATAGAAACTTAGGCACCCATACAAAATTTAGGGATACGGCTTTTCAATTTTATTTTGAAAATTTAACAAAATAAATACATCAAATATTTTTCTATTCATACATTTTAAATGTAAATATGCAATTTAAGTATTAAAAATTTGCGTTTTTTTTTTAAAAAAAGGCGATCTAGAAGGAAGCATTATAGGAGAGTAAACTGTATTTTTTTATTTATTTATTTGATTAAGATGGATAGATGGCATAACAGAAAGATTGCAGAGCGCCATTCACCCATATAAAAATACTAAAGATGCAAGGGGAATGAGTCTCTCAAACTAAAATTCCCTCCAATGTCAAACTACGACATAGGGTAATTTTTTTAATATTATTTCAATTGAATTTAAATTTATATTTTATTATTTGCTTTTATAAATATTTATTTATTAATTAATTCCAACGCGCCAAACTACCTAAATAAATATTTTTATAACACATGCGGAGGTAATGGGTCTCTTCCTCTCAAATACCTCCTGGCCAGTGTTATAAAGAACTCCCTGAATTCATAGTTTTGGCAAACGCCTATCTGAGTACTAACTTAGCTCAGTCGCGGTTAAGATTCATTATTGAAATAATATGCATGTTACCTACAAGCCATAACATTTGACATGAAACTGCATAAAATAACATATTGTTAAGAGAAAAATATATAATTTTCAATAAAAAAAATGCAATTACACAATCATTCATTGCATCAATCTTAATCATAATTACGGCGATAAATTTTAGAACCATAACTCATCATGCTATACGATACGAGACACAGCCATACATTTTGGCTAAAACGTCCCGAAGGAAACGGCAATGGCTGAACAACATCTTGCAGACATGTAATTAGTTGCACGCGGTCTTCGCATGTGCAATCTTCAAAAGCGAATTAATTCACGAGACCATAAGCCGAAATATCATACATCAACATGCACATTTAATTCAGACATGTGTATCCTATTGCGGCGGGGATCGTCAACGGCGACAACATCCGACAAGAAATATTATTATTGCGCCGTCGAATCGCCATTAAATTCAATCATTGCTGCGGTCGGCCATTTTGTGCGTATCGCATTTTCGCGATGATTTACGAACGCGCAGAAAAAAAAATCCGCAAGGGATGTTCGCAAATCCGCATAAACTCGGCTTAGCAAAACTTATTAGAATTTATAGACGCGGGATACGTTCGAATATCGAAATTGGTATGGCAATGGATATGTACGAGGCGTATAAACCGAATATCAGTTTTGATTAAGTGCAAGTATATATTCCCCATTTTTAATAAATAAAGAAAAGTATCACGGTTAACCGGGTCACGTATAATCGACCATCAAATTAAATAATTTACTGAGCAAGAATCGCGTTAAGATTATCGCAGCGCCATTAGCAATTTTATTTTTAATAAAAAAAATGATTAGTCATAGTAATGTGGTACAATTAGCAGTAATAAATATTTGTAATTGATAAAAAAGTGTATACTGGTAATAATATATGTTTAATTGATATTATATTTCATATATCGCAAGACATAATTCTGTGTATTTAAATGTTTAATTTTAGAAATTTTCATACTCATCGTTCGAATGGAGGAGCAGATTCGCTCTTAAGAATTGACTATTGTTAAATCCACTCTGAAATTATACAATATTTAATAGCACGCATTAATTTTAATAACTGCCAACAAAAAGATCGCGGCGTCCGGTGCCAGAACGACCTATGTCCACTTATTGATTGCGCTTCTAGACAATAAATTTTACTGTTACAGCTACCGATGGTAATAACTGCAATCAGAGTCCGATTTGATCCAGCGGTTCGACACTGGCGGCGTGGGTAAACATAAAAAAACGATTATTCTCGGCAGGAAATAGAAGGTAGCGCGGGTAGCTTCCGGTGCTGAAAAGCCCTCCATGAAACGTTTCTATGAAATCTTCTGTTTAACAATGGCCGCCGGCGTGAATAATGGACGAGGTGGACGCAGCAACTGCAACGGCGAGCGATACACCATTGGGGCTGTTACCATTGCCATTGTCACAGAATCGGATCAAAGATATTTGATTTTTTTGCTTTTTAACGAATAAGCAGAATGAATCGGCATAAAAAATCTATTATAGAATATTTATAAAAAAAAATCATATTGTTTAAAGCAGAGGTGAGCAACCCGTGGCCCGCGGGCCGCATACGGCCCGCCACGCTTTCTTGTGCGGCCCTTCGCAGATTTTATATTTTAACTTTTAAAATTCCTACAATGTCCCTGTGGAGTTGAGTGTTGTCGCGTGCCGGTATTAGACGTGGTGGCGATGGCGTGGATTCTACGGAGCTATGAGGAGCCAGGCCGCTATCCAGGCCAATTCAGTGAACGTGTGTGCTACGGGAGGTGCCCGTAGACACCCGATCGAACCGTGAATTAAATACGAATTGGCCCTAATCTAAGTCACAGTTATTATTGTTACAATCCGCGCGTGACGACAACAGGCTGGTTGGCGGCCACGGCCCGTATTCGAAGAGCCAAGATAACCTGGAGAACGTCCGTCTACAGTCATCATGACTGAGACGGAGGTGTCCTCCAGGTGGCAAAGACCCACCCCAGGGTTATGTAATGTAATGTAATGTCCCGCAGTAGTATTTCAATTAACCTTGCCGTGCCGAAGGGGTTTTTTTAGGAAGTTTTGATTTTTTTTCAAAAACTCTCTTAATCTTTTTCACTCAGTGAAAAGAATGGCGCCTACGATGTATTGGCCTAAAAATGCCTTTTATTGAATAGAGTATCAGATCATACTCTATGGATGTTTATTATTCATTTAACCAATGATTTTTTTTGTTATATACGTAAAATAAAATTAAAGAGAGTGTAGGGAAATTCGACCAAAAATGGCCAGAGTGGAAAGGGTTAATAAAACTTTTTTTATTTGTCTAAAAAAGTCTAAAAAATAAATATTATAAAAAATCATTGCCCTTTATTATCCACAATTGCGAAAAAAAAATAAAAACCACAATACTCCCTTCTGTAGTCACGTTTTGTGGCCAATGTTTTTCTCGCTCGCATCCAGTATGATGTACCAAGAGCGATTGAAACGTATACTAGTGACATGTGTTTTTGAAGCATATGAATAACTATAATTATTCTTCAAATAATCCATCTCTTAGAAAAATATCATCAATATCTTGACTTGAAATGCTTGGGGTCTATTTTCCATTATAAATAGACCCTCTTCGGAATACGCGGATGGACAGATCGGTTAATAATTGTTTTATTTCTGTATTTTTATACGAGGTTTATTTTGTTATTATTGAGTTTATTATTCAGTGATTGTTTCTTACATGCGGCCCGCACAACATTTTTAAATTGGTAGCTGGCACATTGTTAAAAAAGGTTGCTCATCCCTGATTTAGAGATATAAAACACATAAAAGAAATGTTTAAACAAAATATGTCAAAATATTTTATTATTTTATTTAAAAATATGTATAAAAGGTAATTTAATGCTTAGGGTATATTTTACATTATAAATAGAGCCCCTTCGGACGACGCGGTTGGTTTCGAGCCGCCGTGACGGAACGGGTAATGATACGGACTCTAATTATGCGAGTTTTAAAAATTAAATAAACAACAATATTCGCTACTGTTGCTACAGGCGCGATATTTTTTCTTGCTCGCATCCGGTACAATGCGCCGAGTACAAGTGAAACCGTACTAAATTGACTAAAAATGCTTGGGGTCTATTTTCTATACTAAATAGGCTCCCTTCGGACGACTCGGTTGTTTTCGAGCAGCCGTGACGTATCGGCTAACGATAATACAATTGGAAATAAAAAAAAACAAGTACAAGCACAGGACAATTTTTTTGTTAAATCTAGTCAACGACAGAGCGAAACCCATTCCTCCTTAAATCTGACATTAACCCTAACTTCCCCTCCCCACTTATATGGGATACCCCCTTCGGACGACCCGGTTGTTTTCGAGCCAAAAATCTATGAAATTTAGAATGAAAATATATTTTTTCATATCAAATAATAAAATGTTATTATATATTTTTAAATAAAAACTACGACAATTTTACAATTATGTTTTTCTGTATACTAAATTACCACCGTTCTATATTAATTAAAGAAACAATATTTTTATAAATAAAAAACAATATTTCATGATAAATAAAAAAGTTGTTTATTATTCTAAGACAAATAAATATAAAACTTCTTCATCAAAAACCTTTGTTTGAAATGAACAATACATAAACCTAATTGCTATATATATTTATATATTAATAAACATAGATAGAATAGGCTGCGTATCTCGTTATCGATGCGGGCAGTGCTCATTACCGCGGTGCGCATACACACGATTTTCGCCTATATTCGCCACGCTCGCAAGAGCCGCTGTTTCACATCGGCGATTATTGTATGCAGAAATATCGATGCTTTCAAAATAAATTCAAAGGCAAATAGGTTTATGGACGTTTCATAGGTGCATCGTTAAATCCGAGCCCTGGGAGATAGTGGCTGGTACCTAATGCATTGGAAGCCAGACACAAGTCGGTCTGGTCTTCCTGTCCCAATTAGCAGCATCAGCAGAGCGTGAGGAGAGCTGGAATAATATTGCTTTACATCAGATATGTACGGCGGTACAGTTTTACAGGAAGGATCTCCTTTGTGGAGATAGTGGGCAGGGGGAGGACGCGGGGAGAGTGCCTGAGAGACCTGAGAGTCCATTCGGTAATGAAGCCGAACCGCGACACTCCGCATATAATAAACATGCTCGTTATATCAATGCCTGGCCAGGTATGTGTGTTAACTATCTCTGTTTTGTTTTTTTGTAAAGGGGCCAATATACCCCGGTGGACGTTTTAATGTTTTATTTGGTCGGGACGTGGATTTGTTTTACTCGCTCTGTGTGAAAGGGGGACGTTGCATTTAATTAGTTGCAAATATTGTTTCTATGCAAACGCAGACGGTTTCTAGACGAATTGCCCATTATTCTACATCATAATGATCGTTATAATTTAAATAATATTTCAGAAAATTCATATTTAATCTCTGCATTCTATAAACACAGCATTTTGATTGGCATTATCTCGATAACCTATTGTTTATGAACTAAGATTGATTATCGGAATGATCTCTTTAGATGATCTAATTATTAAACTAAATTATACTTGATCGGTGCATTTAATAGATGCCATTTCATCGATCATCTATCGATTTTTAAACGATCTTCTTCGTTGTCCACCCGTTCGTTACCTTCTACTAAAACTCAAGTTTTTCTCTAATAAATCTTTTTATATAAATCCTGCATGTCACAAACTTTTTTTATTTCTCTCAAAAAGTCTAAGGAATAAATATTATAAAGAATCATTTTCATTTATAGTCTGCAATTACAAAAAAAAAACAACAATATTCGCTGCTGTTACTATGCGCGCTGTGCTTTTTCTCGCTCGCATCCGGTACGATATGCCGAGTACGATCACGTAAAAGCGTTGTCATTTACGGGTCATATTGATTAGTTAAAAAATCCAAAATATCAAATTATGAAGCATATCATGAATAACTATTTTTAACTATAGAATAAAAATCCATTTTACTATCTTTATACATTCAATTCATACAAAATATACCCCATCGGCTAGCGGCGATGGTTTCGAGCCTTCGTGACGGATTGGTTATAAATGACAAAATATTGATAAAGGATTCATTAATATCTCGACTTGAAATGCTTGGGCGACTCAAAAACAACCGAGTCGTCCGAAGGGGGTCTATCAGAGACCTCAAACATTTTAAATCGAGATATTGATAAATTCTTCATCAACATCTTGATATTTTTAAAGGAAAATGACATTATGAAAGTTTATATAGTACAATAATAGCAATAACAACAAAATTTCTCAAAAAAATTATAATATGGTTAGCATATTTTTTTAATTAAATCAGTGAGACGATGGATTTTCATATTTGGAAGTGTTGTGGACTCCGTAGCGAGCCTTTATATCTGCGGATAATGGAACGTTGACCGGAAGTACATAAAATATTATCAAGATATTGTGTATTATTCAAAGATATTCAGTTAACAATAAATGTTACAATAGAAGACGACACGCGATAAAATATATAAATATATATTGTATTATTGTATATGTCAGCTAACCACTGCAACAATTATGTCAATTTCTCAAACTCATTCGCAACGTTTATTTTTTTGAGGATTGATGAACAGTGATAAAGGTTCGATAAAGATTTTTGGAAGATGTGGGGGTGTTGGGTTATAAAACACAAATTCACCCCCTGGAATAGCACCCTTAGAAACCCCAAAGAACTCTTAAAATTCATATATATATCACTTATGTTTGCGCTAAGAATAAAAGCGACAACTTTAGAATTTACCTCTTACAAATGGTTTTTAGCTTTAATCGCATTTAAAAAACGTTTATTATCTGATAAAAACATATAGAATTGTCTATCAAAAAAGAAAGATGTAGTACATAGTATCTCGCAGTTTAGCTTCTAAATCGTGAGAACAAAGAAGTACAAGTTTTCATTGTACACTATCCTGAAATAATTTAGAATCCATTTTATTTGTTTTGTAAATGCGCTTTAAAGGAGATCTGTAAGAATTTGAATCAATTAGAGATGTCTATATATCATTATTTATTTAATTTATTAATATTTGGCTTTTTGGTTCAAGCCTCGATAAGAATATTTCAAAAACAAATAACTTTTTGTGAATTTAATATTATTAATTAAACAGCCGTTTTGACAACCACTGGTTTAAAACTATATGAAATTATTTCAGAGAATTCATGGCTCATCTCCGTTAGATATTAAACAAGGCAACTTTATGATGCATTTCATGGCTTCGAACAGATCTTTATAGTTAACCTTACATTGCCATGGCCATAAAAAAAATTACACGTACATCGTAGACGGATTATAGATGACGTGTGTGTGAGTTTTGCAATAAGTAAAATTGCAAAAAAGACATCTTTGCTAAATTGGCAATGAATATTTTACTGCTTGTTGCACGTACGTAATAACTGAGCAATTATGTCCGAATAGATGTATGCAGTTCTCACGTGCGTCTATAGATTGAGAAGCTGTATATTTATATAAATAAGGCGGTATAAAATAAGTTTTAATAATTCATAAAGCTGTATATATTTTTTGCTCTATTATAATGACATCCCTGTGCGTAAAAAGTTGCATTGAAAGTGCGAACGCTCTCTCGCCGTCTTCCGATTCGAAACAAAGGGCGACTATTGCGTCGACTCGTATAAATCTATTTGTTCCTTTTTTTCAGTTTTTGTTTTATTTTTCAATAACAATGGCTGACTGATTGCATTGTTATGACAAATAAAACAATTACAACACAGAGGGGGCAGAGCCCGGAGCACAATGAAGCACCCAGTACATCCATCATCCGCAGTCGCGACGAAAACAAAGAGGACTCATTTGCGATATTTTGCTATTGCCGATTCGAGCCCTGACGGATGACTTTTTAAATAGGGGGCGGGGGAAGCGGCGACGAGAGGTTAAATCTACGTGTCATTTTTATTATTCTCCAAATGAAAAATGCGTATATTTTGCAATTCAAAAATATCTCTACGAGGCGAATGTCGAGTTAATTCCCCGCCGGATGAAATTCACTCCGCGTGTCATTTCTATTCGGCCCCGCGTTTTGCAATTCAAACAATGTCCAATATTTTGCCGATACTTAAGAGTGGAACGACAACAAAAATAACAACTCGCCTCCTCCTCCTCATGACTAATTCATGAATTACTAAGAGGCTTCTTTAGAAGACCACGTCGGATGCATTCGCAAACGCAATGCCTACACACTGAATTTTGGCAGACTTTAAAAATAGCATCTGACCGATCAGAGAACTAAATCGAACACATAATCGGTAAAATATCGCCGTTTTTTTAATAATATTTCTAATAATGAAGGTTTTATTTATGCATTTTTCATACTAAGTTTATTTTGTTAATAATGAGATAATTTGAGTTCATAATTCTGTATTTGTATTATCATAAGTTTCTAACATGCACAACATTTTTAAACCTGTAGCCGGCCCAATGTAAAAAAAGGTTACTCATCCCTGCCTTATCGAATGAAATTTTCCTATTTTTCATCAGAGAGTTTTCCATCAAACAAGTCTAACAAACTTCAGTAAATATAAATGTCCAAAAAAGTAAAGATTAAATATTATAAATAATCATTATCCTTTATTGTCTCCAATCCGAAAAAAAAAATAAAAACAACAATATTCACTGTTGTTGCTACGGGCGGAATGTTTTTTTTTGTACGCACCCAGTACGATGTGTCAAGTGCGAGTGAAACGTACTATTGACACGTGCCGCGAGAACTCAACCGGAGCCGAGACATCGCCGAGAACGTTGTCATTTACGCGTCATATTGATTAGATAAAAAATCCAAAATATCGACTAAATTATGAAACATAACATGAATGACTATGTTTATGCTTAGAATAATCCATTTTTTTTAACAAAATGTCACCCCCTTCGGACAAAGCCGTTGTTTTTGATCTGCAATGACGGTCGGGTTTCTTGCAAGAAGGGTTTGTCAGAAGTTAGTTCAGTTTAGCAAGTTCAGTATTTCGTGCAGCTCACTTGTATAGTTTGGAAGGAAAAAAGCTTAGTTTATAGTCTCATTTAATTCAAATTCCAAATATTCCAGCGTAAATTTCAGGAAAACGTAATTTCTAGACACGCAAAAACAGGGTTCTACTGTACATATTTTCAAATTAATTCAATCTCACTACATAAACGATAAATCTCTAATTATTCTGAGAAATTTAAATTTAAAGATAATTTTTTTTATTTAAAATTAAATAATTGATATAAAAAATATGTTTTATAAAAAGGACTTAAAACTTATTAGATTTATTATATACAAACAAATACATACTATATATTAAAAAGAAAAGCGGATTTCCTACAATCTCATTATTTCCATTTTACGGATGTCTTGTTCAATTTCAAGAAAAACTAATTATACGTAGAAAAATATTTTTTAAGGATTCCACATGACTTATATTATATATATATATAGGATTCCCGTCATGGGACACGAACACCATAGCATGACGTACGAGTCTTAGCGGCCACATGCGGAATGTTAATTAAGATAAGACAAATTAATATGAGGCGCACTAAAGAAACGTTCAAAGATCAAATTCTTTAACGCAACTGTACCGCGTATAATAAATATCCGAAACATCCTGTACATTCGAAACTATTTCAGATCACTGGATAAGATCATAGCGGATTACTTTCGAGTATATCTGCACTTGTACAGTTAATATACACGCAATTATCCGGCACATAGTTAATATGTCCAACAATGACGTGAGAATACAGTATAATTTTTTTTTTTATCATAGAATCGAACAATCAATGGATGAAATTTCTCACGTGGATGTGAATTGGCGAGTGTGAGGTTAACGTAACGGAGTCATTGGCAACACAATGCAGTGTTTGATCAGGCAAAGAGCAATCAATTGTATGCTAAATTATTGTTATTACGTATGAGAATGTGTGTGCGGGAACATTTTATCAGACACTTTTACCAAAACGATGGCATCATATTCCCACAAAATTCTAACGCACGCCCTTTCCCGAACCACCGATTCGTAATGCGTTTATCGAACGCACACATAAATCATGGCAGCATTAGAACGTCCTAGAAGAAAAAAAAAGTGAACGAGATCGTTATCCGGTCCGATAATATCAAAATCGTGATTTCCATTATTGGAAACATCATTATTTCGAACGGGCCGTTGTTTGAACAAAACATTTGTTTGAGCCAATACAATCGATTTTAACGTATAATTTGACAGTGCGATTAAGATGTTCCAGCGCGGTATGAATATTAATGTATCGATTAAATTTAACGCTTATGCAAATATATTGCCAAACATTTGAACCACTAATATATGACTTAATTTGATTTTACGATTTTTTTAACGACGTCGTAAATATGGCGAATATATTAATTAGGTTGGTAGAAAAAATATTGCGGGTTTTGTCAGCTTTTAACGACATTATGTATTATGTTTCATGTTATACAGGATTAACACATTGTTATTCACACTGGCTAAGTAAAGTCAGCCTGATCAAGATGTTGTGACTTAAAATTTCTGCAATAAATTAACTTCATTTAAAATTTTATTGCATTTAAGATATTCTTGCTGGAATAACACCACATATATATTTTTTAGAACATAATATGTAATATTCACTACAATTAATCAACCCTATTATCTCCAACACATCAGCCTTTAACATATCCTTTATTTATTTGTAAGATGCAACGAAAATAAGTCGATCACACCAATATTCCCCTCAGTGTCAAACTACGACACTGGTTAGTTTTTAATATTATTTCAGTTGGATTAAAATTTATATTATTTGTATTACAATTATTATTCAACTAAGGGGAGATGGCATTAAATTAATGAATTCCAAAGCGTCAAACTACTAACATAAATATTTTCATAAATCATGCGGAGGTAATGGGTCTTTTTGTCTTGCCAGAAATACCCCCTGGCCAGTGTTAAAAAGAATTCCTTGAATTAATAGTTTTCGTCGGCCACCTATACGCGGTTAACTTACATCATATAAATAATATGCGTGTTACCTACAAGCCATAACATTGTTATATAACACTATATAAAGTAAATAAATCCAGTAGATCCTAAGATCTAAAATTTTTATTTTTAATCCTTTTATATAAATTTCAGCTTTCTCATACTATTGAAAACCTTATGCAGTATGAAATCGTTAGGTGAGATGTTAGATGATGCAATTTGTAATTGCCCATTATACTTTTAGATGCTCATGTGTGAAAGTTATAGTCTTGTAATATCGTAAAACATGATTAAACCTCTTTGTTTTACCAGTACGGGAATTTAAACTTACGGATCATTGTTTGCAATCAACTTCAGAGAAAAAAATAGCAAAGTTCGACTTAATCCCAACAACGTGATGATCGTTGAACTCAACTTATCGTGTGTTAAAACTAAGAAGCACTACATAACCAAAAGTCCCACAATAAGTGGATTCAAATTATCATCAATACGGCAAAATTAAAACTGCATGGAATTTAAACAAGGAGTAAATCCTAACAAAGAGCTCAATTGTTGTACCCGCTGTAAACTGTACTGTTAAAAATGACATATGTCTAATAGTACGTTTTAATACTTTAACTAACATCTTCATAAGGCAGTATCAATTAAAGAAAGAAGAATGTGACTTTAGGGCTGCCCACGTCGTGCATCGGATGGATGCGGGGCCGGTAGCGGTATGCGGGGGGGAGGGTCTTGTCGCTAAGCGCCGTGTCGCGCTGCAACTCGGTGCAGTCATACTGATTCACAACTTCTTTGAGCCACGTGCCGCATGTCACGTATTTTATTATTATAAATATTATTTAGCATTTCTACTTCAACTTATTTTTTTATATTTTAAATAAAATATTAGCAAAATATACTTTATTAATGTTTAATATTCCAAAGCACCCCTAAATATTTTACCCACGAGTTGCCACTGGTGATACTTTATATAAGAGTTAAATACCCCATTTAAAAAGCTATTGTATATTATTTTATATCAAAGCTCTGTTTTAATGGTATTTGTGATTCCTGACTTTTTTAATACGTAGGATAATCTATAAGACATAAGAAGTGTCTTCAAAGTCAAGATCACATTGCATGTTTTGTATTATGGGTATATGAGGAAATACCGAAAATTTGCTGGCAGCGAACAAAAATCTGGTGGTATCATGGAATTTTGAAGAATCCAGTGACGGAACGCGTCAAGTGTACAACCGTACTTCAACTTATATACAAGGAGCAGGAGCTACATCATTCGTGGACTAATGTATTACCTTCTATAGATCATCATGGAGGAAAAAGTAGATGGTAAACGCAGTTTGAGATGAAACAAGCAGTGGTGGACCCGCAATATGCGCAACTGGACTGGGTTGGGAGCTCAAGAATTGTTCCAGCTTGCAAACAATATACATATTTGTGAAGAAAACGCCAGTGCAGTAAACCCCCCTATAACGTCCAAATAGGTTCCACGTTATAAGGGGGGACGTCATAGGGGGGTAATTTTATTTTTTGATTTAAAGGAGATCAGTGCATCAAATATTTTAATTTAATTTTTTTTTACATTTTTACTTGTTTACCAGCGCAAATGACTTGACTCTCACGATAAATGACTTGACTCTCACGAGCGAAATCCTTTCGTATTTTGGCTGACGTAATCTTCCCGCAAATTGCGAGCAGGGAAGATCAACACGACATTTTATTAGTTAATTTTACAAAATTATTAAATATTTTTATGAAAATTCTATTTAGCGTTTTAAAATATGTACGTTATAGGAGGTTTGACGTTATAGGAAAAAACTGCCGCAAACGTTATAGGGGGGGCCGTTATAGGAATGTACGTTATAGGGGGGTTTACTGTACATAACCTACATTCGAAAATTGACAAGGCACATTAAGAAGAAGAAATGAATATTTAGAAGCTTTAACTCATCGCAGAAGAACTATTGAAACTTTACCAAATGAAGCGGAAATAATGTAAAAATTTGACTCTTGGGAGGGGTTAGGTAAAGAATCTATAATTAATGATGCAAACACTATCTACATGAATAAGAATGTAAGAATATGGAAGGACACATTTCGCCATTATCAAACGAAATACAACTGTATTTAACGATAAGGCTCCTTCAGGAAAACTTAAAAATACTGGTACACAGTACAAGTAGCACAGAACAAATTCTTTGTTAAATTGAGCCATCGTCAACATAAAACCCATCTCTCCACTACTCTTACAGTAACCTTAACTTTTATATATATAACTTTTATGAAAAATAATAACACTCCTTCCCCTCATCTTCAACTATAATTTCTACTAAAAAGAACGTAGAATTCAAAGAATATCAAATAATTAAATTTTAAAGGCTTTAAACCAAAAACCTCATTTTTATGTTTTGAAATTACTCTAAAGTCGTACCTGAACATCGTGCAGTTGTTCGCGCTCGTCCAGCAGCAGCACGCGGCACGCGAGCACGCGACCTGCACCGCACACCCACTGCATCTTGATGCACTCGCTGTATCGCTAGTTCATTGTATCCAAAACTGAAAATATAAATAAAACTAAATGAATTACAACCGTACTGTATTAACAATATGTACACAAATATCAGACATCAAAGCATCGCGTTTACAAATTCCTCGAATACAATCATGACCCTTTTATAAACAACGCTTTCATAGAATCCATAACGTGCACCATATGTTGATGATGGTGACGATGATGACATCGATTATTCACCGAGAGACCACTCGTCGAGTTCACATTTTTGACACGCAACCACCGTCCGAAGAGCATACAAATGCCGATGCATCACAACAGATAATTCAGAAAAATATCATAAATTCAACATTATTAATTACAATATATACGACACGGTGAGACGCGCGTTTCGCATACAGATTGCCGAATTAAAATATCCAAATTTTATTATAAACACACGCGTCTGGAATGGACGACACGATGAATATGTATACGTTTTACACATGACGTCGTTTTATTAATAATAATTTAATTGAAGGATCAGTGTCCTACCAGAGCCGGCGACGCATCCTGGTAACACACAGGAATGTCCCTGAACGCTTTGCCAATTTGTATTCAATCCCAATGTTTGGACAGTGACCAAATCAGGGCTGGAACACTAGTTAATAATGGAAACGGTATGATTAACACAAGTCGCTTCATTTGTTTTAAATAAATTATTCAATTGTTTTTCAAACGTTTGATGTTTGAATATTTAGAAAAATAACAACGCATATAATTATACAGTTAATTTATTAATTTAAGCTCGGCTAAATTCTGATTATTTTAGGAAACGTATAAACGTAAAATGCAGCTAAAAAATGCGAATTATTAAAAAGATATTGCGGATCTATAAAATCACATGCAAAAAATAAATAAATAAGATTACAATACGTTTACATTATAAATGATTTAATTTATGTTATCAACCAATTTTAAACGTCATATTTCATAGAATTAAATATTTTTGAGAACAATCAGCCTTTGATTATGACTGCCGTTATAATCTTTGGGGATTTCTGCGATTTTTTCATATGCCTTAAGACGATCTTTATTTTATTATTAATTATTAGATGTTTTTTTATGGCAACCCTGAACAATTAATGTAAATCTCGAATAGGCGCGTGTCGCAACACCCGAGCCAGCGACTCTCAAACGTTTCGCTATTGCAACTACGATCGAGAATCGCTTGTGTTAACCCTTTGGCGCCGGCACAGGAATCTCGCATTAGAGTGTCCGAATTGTTATGCCCGACACACACGAACCGAACAATTGTCGGATGGGCGACCCTTGCGACGTCAAGGGACACGGGGCTGACACTCTTCACCCCCGGCCCTTGTCTTGTCAACAAAAGTAAAAGTGGCCCCCACAGTGAAATTGATGGTGATGATTTCCTTACTCTACTGCTACATGCGAAGTGGCCAGGAAATTAGGTGTATGTGTGAAATAAAACCTATTAATTATTGCTCATTGTGCTGCGGGAATGGGTTAAATGCGAGCCTAACAAAAAAATAATGATCATAAAAAAATCCTTTGAAACGCTAAAGGAAAACATACGAATCATCTAAATTTTGAATACGTAAAAACAATATATTTAATTCTTAATATATGTGCATACATCACCATCGTGTCAATGTCATTCAAATGACATAAAAAGACAATAATAAAAGGAAATTGTTGAATTAGTAAATAAATTATCTCAATCACAAAAGATAATTATCATATTTTAAGGACGCAGAAGGATAAATAGGCTTAATGCTAAGAAGCTTCAGGAATACTAAGACGAAGCAAAGGATTATGAAGATATTAAGATGAAAAAAACATTTATACGACTCATTGTTTTTTCTTTGTCTATTTATACGTTGTATAAACTAAGACCATCAAAGCAGAAGACATTTGAAGATTGAATTTTTATTAAATATGGAGCTGAAAATGAATTTTTCCCACAGACGTTGATCTTGAAAGAGTTGGACTTTCAAAATACACCCAAAGGACAGCCTGAACAAGTTAATTATATTCAAAAACATAGTAAGCAAGAGAAGGAGTTTTTTAGCATGATCACATCAAATCAGAGACAGACTGAAGATTATGAAATAACTGTAGCAGGATCTTCTTAGATGAGACATATAAGATAAAAAAAAAGATTTAATATATATATATTATATCATAATATTATTTGTTACAATTTTCTATCTGTTTAATTAATTAACTAAACACCAATTTCATAGCATAATTGTTAATAAATTAATTGGAGAATTATCTTCCTATTAAAAAGTCAAGAGAGGATTACAGAAAATCGCTGAAAATTTTCAGTGATGATATATTCTCGAAAATGTGTTATCTTAAGGGACTGTGGTGCATCTATGTGTGCAGAACTTTAATTAGGGACAATTAATTATACCCTCCCCTCTACAATAAAAAAGGATCATGAAAATTTTAAGAAAGTTTACTGAATTAATATTTTATATTTTTCAATTTTGTGTGCGCCGCACAATTTAGCTAAATGGATGACGAGCCCCTGTTTGAGAAGATGATTTTTAATAAAACATTATTTTTAATCCTGTTTAAATAAAATTTAGCATAAAACATTCTCAAACGTGTTTTTTCAGAACCATGTAAATATATGTGCTATTTAAATATAAAATTACGATTTTAAATTAAAAAAAATATAAAAAGTTTAATCAATTCAAGTCAATACACAGTCAACCCTCCTATAGCGCAGTAATAATGAAATAGAAACTCGCACTGTAGAAGACTAGGCCCCATAGAATTTTTGGGTTTAGGTTTTTTTAATTATAATAATAAAATATAATGAGAGTAATTCATAGATTTGACTATAAGTGAACAGAGTGAAAAGGGTTAAATGATTGTTCTTTTGTAGTTTTTTCACACATATTTTGTTGTCAACTACGGGGTATTGAACTTTATTTCACGCTATAGGAGGGACTGTCGTATACGCTCCTCTATAGTAGAGAGCGCTATAAGAGGGTTAACTGTATTTCATGATGTATTTATTTTAAATAATATATATCTTTTTCTTGAAATGTGATATGCAATATAATATAATATATCCTTATTAGTTCCTTATTATATATAATATAATAAGGAACCCTCCTAAAATACGGTAGATAAGTACTTAAAAAATGCCTTGTTATGTAAAATCGTGTTATATGAGACTTAGTACAAAAAAGTAGGTTAGTTACCAAAAACTTAAATATAGATACAATAATTTTCATCATTTGCGTCTTCTGTCCTCTTTCAAAAATTTGTAATTTTGGTTGCTATTCCTTAAAAGTTAATTGTGAACCATTTATTAATTTAATTTAATTAATATAAATTTAGATATCGCTAATGAGATGTTTTTCGTTAGTCAAAAAAGGAAGTTATATCGTTGTTCGCCAGTCTAATGGTTAATAGTAGTGCTTAGCTCGAGGGGAAGGACCACTTTGCATGTTAAGAAACAAGTTTGACTTCTGAGAGGTTAAACATGTCTTATACAGCAAAATTTCAAGAAGTAATTATTAATCAAAAATTATCAATGGGAAATTAGATGGCGTGCGATTGCAGGGTGACCATGCCATTGAAATGCGCGAGACAATGCCGACCACACCGGTTTTTTTACGACACCTCAGTCATTAAAATCAAACATCGCCAACAATAATCGTCGTACATTAATCTGATTGGCATCGCATAGCGGTACAAGGCAACGCGATAAATTAAAATTATACGGAAGTTCCCACGCGCGAAACATCCTGTATATGAGATTTGAAGAAATCCAAAAAACACGTATGTCCCATCGGCGTTTGTGCCGAAAAATCGTCGTAATTTGTACGCTTGACATGAACACTTGCTTATAATAAATATCGTAACTGTCTTATTTGGCAGGCGACAGATTCGAACGGGTGATATTTCCGTAGATTTGTTACTCACTCGGCGGGTCAACGACCTTCGAAAAAAATAAAAAAAGAACATGCCATACAAGGCTATGTCACGTGAAAAAAAAAGAAAACGAATCGTACGATCCCATACGAAAATATCGTCACAATTATATATACGAGATCAAAAATTTTCCATCTGAAGATTACACGTGAAAATTGTCCGCGCGGAGACGGATTCATACCAATTTCTACGGGCATATAAAAAAAAGTAATCTTATACTTTTCATTTGGTTACACAGAATCCGCTTTGATCTTTGCGTCCGTATAAGAAAAAAATCTACATTAAAAACATAATAATCTTACGGAAAAATCTGAACGGCATATAAAGAGCAGGATATCCGAAAAAAATATTATTTTTACAGATAAATTGAAAATCAAAGAGGAAATACGACATCAGATTATCCCCCTGCTTTTATTTAATTTTAAAATTTACTCTTTAAAAGCGGCTATCGCTGTCATGTGCCCAATATGAAATTCAATTCAACACACCCCAGCTCGTGCCGCAGGAAAGTAAAACTGGTGCCATTACCGAAAAATTGTGAGAGGTGTCGAGCAGTTTACGGCAAACGATACTGAGCCACGCACACTAAGGTAAATGGAACAAGTACCCTGGGGTAACCATGATTTTATACCTAAAAAATCAATAATAAATCGCATATTTTATCATTTTATTATTTAGCTAACTTGCCTTTCTTTTTAATGTGATTTATCTCAATGCGACTAAAACAATCAAATGCAGCCGAGTCAGGAAATATGAAATATGTAGCAGAATCTCTTCATCTACATATTTCATATCATACGATCTATAAATTTTGCGAGATTTTAATGCATCATAATTGATTTTCCAGACATGAAGCTTTTTTCTATAAAAAAATCAAAGATTATTATTTTGCTACAGTTTGAACACAGGCTGGCATTAGAATCGATTAAAAAAACGCGATTTCTTATTGGTCTGATAAATCATCTACAATATTTCTAGATAATTTCAGATAAAGTACAGTTATTAAAATATGACTAGCTCCTAATAAATTATCGATCACTTCTCATCTACAAAATTAGGAAAAACATGCAGAATTTGGTTGCATTGGTGGCGTGTTCCTGACGTAAATTGACATTTGTTGTCATATTACATGCTTAACATTACAGGAATTTGATAAACCGCCCTCCGTATTGTTCGAAAACTGCTCCCCTGCGACTTTTTGCCATTGTCGAGGTTAACTGATCCGTCACGGCGGCTCGAAACCAACCGCGTCGTCCGAAGGGAGCCTATTTATAATTGAAAATAAACCCCAAGCATTTTTAGTCAATTTAGTACGGTTTCACTTGCACTCGGCACATTGTACCGGATGCGAGCAAGAAAAAATCATCGCGCTTGTAGCAACAGTAGCGAATATTGTTGTTTTTATTATTTTTAAAATTCGCTTTATTAGAGTCCGTATCATTAACAGATCCGTCACGGCGGCTCGAAACCAACCGCGTCGTCTGATGGGAGTCTATTTATAATGGAAAATAGACCCCAAGCATTTCAAGTCAATATATTGATGAACTCTTCATCAATATCTTGACTTTTTTTTTTAAAAAATGAATAATTCTAACTATACAAATATTTGTCCATGATATGCTTCATAACTTGGTAGGTAATTTGTTTTTTTTCTAATCAATATGACACGTAAATGATAAGCGCACTCGGTGATGTCCAGCCGCATAGACTGAGGACAGGCCGCAGACTAAGGACACGCCGCCGACTGAATTCTCGCGGCACGTGTCAATCGCACGGTTTCACTCGCACTCGACACATCGTACCGGATGCGAGCGAGAAAAAACAACGCCCTCAAAAATATTGTTATTTTTTCTTCGTAGTTGCATTCAACAAAAGACAATGATTATTTATAATATTTATTTTTTAGGCTTTTTTAACCAAATAAAAAAAGTTATTCGAAAAAACAAGTAGACCCCATCGCCATGGTTAGGTTAATAAAATACTAAATGACAACGTTTTGTTAATATTGTCGTGATCAACAAGCGTATTAGGACTTTTCTAGGCATCATGATGTGTCATGAATGTATCTGATGAGAAAATAAGTTTTATCCGTTTTCGGACGTAGGTAATCTATTTATTATTGTTTTTTCCATATATGTGTCGATTTTTGATGAGATGGAACAAATCTGGAGCTCCGAATCCGGTCTAGTTGTGAATGTGCAGAGCTACGACAATTTCTTTCTTCGCAGCCATCATTTACCTTCAACTTTTCTCTTTATGATAGTCTATAAAAGGCCATACTTAAGTTCACGAAAGATGTAGCTTCCGCTCCTTATGCACAAGTTGAAGTATGGTTGTATTCTTGATGAGTTCCGTCCATGGAATCATCAATGTTCTTCGATAGTACCACATTTTAAACGTTTCAAATCGGTTATTGTTCGTTACAAGCAATTTGTATGCTTCGCAATCATACTGAAGTAGAGACCACACGTAGCACCGCAGGGTTCTAAGACGAATCTTCAAGGAGAGTCAGCGACAACATAAGATGTTTTTCATTTTGATAAAAGCATTTCTTGCCATCTTAATCCTGACATTGATTTTTACCTCCGAACAATTAAAACGAAGCACTCAGGTAATTCTACTTGCTCTATCTGCCACGTAATATTAAAGACCAGCGATCCGACCCAAATATTGTTTTTACTTTAATTAAACACAAAAAAAGATGGTTTTTTACTTCGTCAGATGATTTTATCATATATTGATAGATTCTGACTGATTCAGAATCAAATTTTTAGATTATTTTCTATTTTATATACTAATTTATATGTTTTTTTTTTGAAAACTATAGTATTTGATTTTTCTCAGTAACAAAATATGCTGAGATTATTTCAGGATATTTCTTTGAATTTTGGTCACCCCACGCTAGACTCTTACGCATAAAAAAACACGTGTCAATGGCATGTTATGACAGGATGTAATAAAAAGGCGACATGTCGAAAATGAGGAGCCCGCCATCAGCTGGCGACACGTCCTAATGCTAGGACCATAAAAAAAAGTGAGGACCATAGAGGAGACTGCTGGCAATTTGCAGATACGACTTCATCAGCAGCCGGATGAATGCTAAACCAGTCGGAGACGGGGGTCCATTTTTAAAAATTGAACCCAAATTGATGCCATCTGACCAAAATAAAATATATATACATATATACGTATCATCTAGAAAAGCTCTCTGATCAAATTTTACGATTGCTATTCCTGCAAAGAGCTTTCAGCGCCACTCGCACACATACATATTTTCAATCAAGAATATTGAAGTGCTGCGGGGTTGATGACCAAAATATTGAAATATCGCTCGGTAATCCACTTACAGAATTAAATGTACAGTTCCTTGCTACAATGCAAAAAAATCGCCATATTGACATGCCGATTCCGCTGTTATAAATTTAATCGGTTTCTTCTGACTCAAATCCGTTAACTTGTTCAGCTGCGGCTTCAATTTTTTAGTGGTTCATTATTTCTATTGGAGTTGTGATCCAGCTGAGGTCACAGCCTTCGAGAGTAGGGAACGTATCAATATTTGTCTAACTAGTTAATGAGTCTTCCTGGTACACAGACTCGAATGAGACGTTGATTAATTAATCAGATACGAACTGCATCATCAATTTTAAATATTAAGTGGTGATTTACGCTCAAGGTTCTCGATACTTGTGCGCTTTGTGCGCTATAAAACTTGAGATGATTATCAATATAATCTCGAGTATTGTCTATTCAACGCGCGAACAAAAAAAATCAAAAGGTTTTTGAGATTCGAAAAAACGCAATAATTCAAATGTCAAATTATTGTCGAAACGTAAATGTTTCAACATGAAATCTCTTTTTGTTGTTGCAGAGGATTAACACACTTCAAATGAAATGGAACCGGCAGTCGGTCGGCTCTTTGCAAATCATCAGTCATACATGTTTCCAAAGCCGCAATGATATATCGAAGAAACATCTTCAGAAGCATGTTGCTCATAAAGACCACCGCAACACCACTAATGACCGTGTTAATCTTCAAGTTCCACAAACAAAATACATTTTTAATCGTGCATCATACTCTTGTAACGAGTTAAAAATGAATCTGGTCACGATCCGGCACCAGACTCCGGTCTAGTTCGGCAAACGGGATAGGTCCGCGGCGTCTGGTGTTCCGGTGTCACTCTCGAGAGGAATAGGTAGGCACACGGGTAGCCCCCGGTCGAAGAGCAGAGCAGCATCGACGGCGGCAATGGCAGCAGCAGAGCGGTTGCCGTTATGGCCGCACGGGAGGCCGTTCAACCCGACCAGGGTCGGCCTCTCCTCTCTCATCAGACGCAGACTGATGTGTAAATAAACCCGCGGACCTGCGCACGCGCAACTCGCGGGATGACAGCAGCAGTGACTCAACGGCGTGAACGCGGGCAAAAAATATGGAGCAGATACCATCGTCAATGAGCGCGCCGCTGCTTGAGCCATTTGACGTAATACGCGTAATTACGATGAATCGGTCTATCGCCGAAGAATGTCTATTTAGATGATGGTACCGGGAACAGTGCAAGCAGCAATGGATCCAAGATCGACTGACATGGAATTAAATTGTTATACTCTGACTCTGACTAATTGGCATTTAAGTTCTGACTAAAATATACTCATCATGAAAAATCAACGATTTTCTCGACAAAACATGTCGTATCACCAGTCAATAATCAGATAAGATTTTGCGTGAATGTTGAATAATAATATTTAGTGAATTTCTATAGAACTTTTAATAAACCGACTTAATGACGACAAGATATCCCAAACACAGTCAGGATCTGCAGGTCCCGTTGGAATTTTAAAGCTTGTTATAGGCTGGCATCATACACTTTTAGAAAATTGCAAGCCCGCGTGAATTAAAGTAGCTATTTATTGATAAATTTTACCTTTTGGTAATGTAAACAACGTCCAAAATTGAAAATATTTTTTTTTGTTTCGGGAAATCGTATTAGTGCGATGAGTTCGTGTAAATATACAGTATTCATTCTTTTTAGTAGACCGTGTAAAAAACAAGTTTAAATGTACGTATATAAATATTTAGTTACTAGGATTCGTGTTAGAACAAATAATTCATGTAAAAAATATAGTAAATATCGCGACGTAACAACGCGCAACTTTTTAGTGAACCCTGTTATATCAAAACCGGGTAAAAAGAGTTGAGCGTATATTATATAACTCATTGGTGCTTCTTTAAATTCATAATCGTTGTAACATATATTATATCAGGAGTTTAGCAACCCGCGGCCCGCCACACTTTCTCGTACGGCCCTTCAAAGATTTTACATTTTAACTTTTTAAAATTCCTAGTGTTCCGCAGTCTCATTGTAACCTGGACGTAATCATAATCTTTTTCCACATATATCTTTCGCCGTTTTCTTAATAATATTTCTATATCCTAATTTCTATAACCTAGCCGTGCCGATTTGGACCCCAAGTTGACAAGCGTGACATCGTCGCGTGTGCGTGTCATTTATGCGTCATATTAATTAGTAGACAAATCTAAAACATCGACAATTTTAAGAATATCAATAACAAGTGCTTGGGGTGTATTTTCCATTATAAATAGACCCCCTTCGAACTACGCGGATGGTTTCAAGCTACGTAGACGGATCGGTCAATTTTTTTTATTAGGTAACTATACTAGGTATCTTTGCTAATAAAGGTATAATTTGAGTTCATCTATCAGTGTTTGTATTATTATAAATTTCTTAGATGCGGCCCAACTTTTTTAAATTTGTATCTGGCCCGTTGTAAAAAAAGGTTGCTAACCCCTGTATTATATAATTTTATCACAACAAAATAAGAACAGTTTATTAAAATCGTGAAAGGTTTATAATGTCTTAAAAAAATTGTGGGTCGACTTTCTTGGCCACAATTTGTTCCATAAGTAGACAAGATAAAAATATGTTGTTATTGATTGCCTCTGGACTGTGTTTTTTTTATGATCATCGACATGTCAGAGCAGAATACGTCAAACAAAATTAAGGGACAAAAATCATTTATGTAAAATATTCCACATTGAATAAATATTTAATATGACCTTGAAAATTTAGCGTTTTCCGGGACTGTGACACTCATTATAGAACACCATAGCAGGGAGCGTTATAGAAGGGTTTACTATACTGAGAATTGGATGACATTTTTATTATTTGACAATGAGTGAATGGTATGACAATAAAAATCAAAGCGCCATTAGCTTGCATATAGGTTAAATAAAGATTCTAAAGATGCGGGGGGCAATCAGTCTCTTACACTTATATTACCCTCTAGCCCAGTGGTTCTTAACCTGGGTTTGATAGAACCCCAGGGGTTTGGTGAGTCAGTCTCCCGGTTTCGGCCAGGAGAGTCCAAGAAACCCACCCCACACTCAGCTTAATTGGCCCGATAAAGTATAAAATGATGGAAGAGCCGAAGTACTTGGAAATTATAAAGAGTTCGAAGTAAAGAGCACTTGCCCATGGCCAAGAGCAAACTGGTGGGGTTCAGTACCTCCAACAAGGTTAAGAACCACTGCTCTAGCCATAGATAATATCCAGATTTTTCCCGATAAAGACCTACCCGAGTACCAAATTTAGTTCAGTCGCGGTTAACTTACATTATCATTTGGTACCTACAAATCATGACACTGGTTTACTGACACAATATGAATGCTTTGAAAAAAATCCCCAATTGAATTAACGTATTTTTGTTAAAATCTTGATCTCGATAACACAATATTTAAAAGCTTATACTATCGATTTAAATATTTAAGATATAAACAGAATAATAAACATCAAATTCCTAATGAATCTTAATAAATATCTAAAAATTAAAATATTAACTTGATTTTAATGAAAATTTTATTCAAATTAAATAATTTATGCTTGTTTTTAAGTAAATCAGATATTTATTCTCTTAATTTGAATCTGCAAGGCCGATACCTGAATAATTCCAATTTATTAGTTCGCTAATATATCAAGAAAAAGTTTATATTGGACTCTAAAATAAAATATATTGGACGTAATACGGATATTCGTCTTTTTTGTTTTTCGTCGGAACAAAAGTCTATAAGACATTCAGCCAGCACTAGATAAAGCATAAATTTCATTTAGATACGATGACCTATTTCACCCAATAAACAAGATAAATAATGAAAAAAATAGGCTTAGTGGCATGGGCTAAAAGTTACATTACCCCATTTGAACATGGAGAAATATATATAAATCATTACCAAAATAGAAAATAAAATTAAGCATATGATATTAATCCATCTCATGATTAATATTATCATCGATCACAGTAAAACTAAATAAAAAAAATATATAAAACTCCAGATAGGTGTAGATTACATAAAGATTCACGAGTATGTACATAAATAAAACAGTTGTTGGTTGAAAATAAAAGTAGCACACATATTACTCTCAACCAATAAGAAAAAAGACGCTAATGTTCTCAAATTTATTTACTGTATTAATCAAGAGATGACTGTATTTAATAATAAAATAAAAAAAATAATAATGCAAATCAACTCGAGCCCCGACTCTCGTAACAAGTGACAAATAACAAATAACAATCCACGCACTTTGGTCCATCTGGTCCGCGTATGCACACGGTCGCTCATTACGACGCTTGTTGTGCCAGAGACTCGAATAACAATCGCATCAATCAACCGCGCACGATGTAATAGTTGGAATGTTCCGTTCCGGGAAACGGTATACCCCGCGGATAATTCGACACTCGCCAAATTAATCCAATAAACACAATCCATGGGCGAGGAACTGTTAAATAAATTGGATTCGGATCCGATTGAGTAACGACGGATGAATGGCATCTCTCAATCACTCCGGATGATGCCATAATCATGGTCACGTTCTTTCAGCCGGAGAAATTAAATTATTCCATTGGATTCTCCGTTAATTCGGATAATTAATCGGTAGCACGACGCCCAACCGGGATAAAAGCCGAAAAAATTACTCAAACACACCACTTCATCAATATAAATTCACATTAAACGTTAAACAACTTATTCGGAAAATACAGTTTTTTACGATCACCAAAAACGAGAAAAATTTTATTGCACACTAAATATTTTTTTTAATTAAAAGTTCGAATAATTAAATAAATTATGTTGACATATACTTCGACATAAATAGCCGGGAGATGAATAAAACGTAGATAGGAAGTCGAAGGACAATCCAGAACAAGAAATTAATGCTTTAAAGCCCACGATGGAATCAGATCATTGTATAATCATCAATAGTTTTTCGATGAACTTCGACTTTTCTGATAAATACGATAATTATTGAAATTGGTCAAAAAAACGTAATTCAAACCAAAAACTACTAGATTTTTCTAGCACAATTTTTAATTCTTTTTAACCAAAAAACGTTATTTTTATCAGAATGAAAAACGGAGTTGACCCGAAAAAATATCGGTTTAATTCGATTCCGTAATAAAAATAAAATTCCATATTCTCGTCTACTCAAAATTGTTGATTTTAGGCAGCAACACAAATTAGTGTCGAAATAACCTTCTGGGTTTAAAGAACATTGAAGGATATTTAAAAAAAAAACATATTTTTTAATAAATAAATATATCCAAGAATCCTGTGTACTTCAACTGGAATATACGAATATTATTATCGTATAATACACAATTACATAATATCGTATCAATTAATGTACAGTCAACTCTCCTATAGGGCTCCCTGCCATAGAAAGGGGTTTGCGGCAGTCCCTCCTATAGTGCTTCCTTCTACAAAGCCATTTTCCAGAAAATGACAAATTTTCAAGGTCGTATTTCGTAAATATGTAATATATTGAGAGATTGGCACCAAAAATCCTAAACTTATTACAAAGAAAGTATAATATATATTTTTTAATTCAACATCTTTATAATTAAAAATACGAAAAATCATCTGATTATTTTCTTAAATATGATTGTAAAAGTATAAATAAACTACGGCATTAAAAAAATATGAGTCGATTTTGCATTTCAGAAGGTTTATGCATGTTTTTTTATATCCCTTTACTCTAGAACAGGGATGAGAAACCCACGGCACGCGGGCCGCATGCGGCCCGCCGCACTTTCTCGTGCGACACTTCAAAGTTTTTACATTTTGAATTTTAAAAATTCCTACAGTGTCCCGCAGCCTCATTGTACCCTAGACATAATCCATAATCTTTTTTACAAACAATGATACCCCGTTTTTACGTTATTGAAGGGACCGATAAGAAAAACGTAATTGGAGGGAAAGCTTAGAATTAGATTAATGATTAGCTAAACAAAAATTGAAAATTAATTTTTATTTAGCTAATCACGCAAATCAGTTTGGTACATATTTTTGTGCTTTTTACAGCTCTTTCGATCTTATAAATCGTTATATATCGATCTTATAATTCGTTTTGTACATTTCCAATGAAAAAATAATGTTTTTGGTAAAATAGCTTTTAAAGCCCTTAATAAGCCTCGTAGCTTACCTCATTGACACTTTTGAAGCACCGAGGTTTTTTGTGCTTTTCCAATTACCAACTTCTCACTGTCATCTGAATTTGTAATCAAAAGAACAGGTAGCCTGTTTTTACTAAATTTCCCTACATGACAAGTTTTACCTTGAAAGACGAATGACTTCGAGGTAAGAACATTGAAGAACTGTCCTATTTCATCAGCATTCAAAATATCTGCTGCAATTACAGTAGAAACGTCCGTTTGCTTCCAATCTTCAGCGATGTCTAAATCAACACTTCGAGATTCCCCGCAAACTGATCTATACACAGGGTATATTTGGCAGAAACGATCTATCCAGCTATTTGATGCAGTAAATCCTTCGATATTTAATCGAGACGCAATGTGTAGGGCCTTATTTCGAATTAATAAACAGTTCTACTTCCTAATATGCATTTCTAACGTTTAAAAACGTCGCGCATTTATTTAAATATGTTTAAAAATTGTAAACGTAAATTGCGGGAAATAAAAAAACATAAAGGCGGGTATTAAATGTACTAAAATAAAACGGGACTGCAAAAATTGAACGCAAATAGCGGTAAAATGGGAAATACGGACACGTAAAAACAGGGTTTCGTTATATATCTTTAATTTTTTTAATAGTATTTATATTAATGATTGTTTTATTTTTTTAATAAATAGATAATTTGAGTTCATTGTTCAGTGTTTGTATTATCATAAGTTTCTTATGTCCGCACATTTTTAAATTTGTAGCTGGCCCTCTAGAATATTAAATTATGTGCAAAAGTCAAGGGGGATCTGTAATTGTATTTTTCTCATATTTTTTTCTATCAAACACGTATATCGATATATTCATATAATTTAAGGTAAAATATGGAGTCTTCAGTGACTAAATATGCCATATAAATGTTTGACAACAAACAACCTGTTATCTCTAATTGGCGAGGTCCTCTTTCACTCTCGCTAGTTTGTCCAGTAACCATGGTTGCAGTACGTGCCGCCTCGGTATCCACGCCAACCCCCAATAACGACATCGTTAGAGGACATCCATCTCTCCGTCGGTAGGTGGACTCGGAGGTCTCGCCGGGTTAAAGTCGTGGCCGGGGGGAGGGGTGTGCCGGCGCATCAATCAGACCCTTATCAATATTTCGGCAATATCTGCTTGAAATTTGTTATTGAAGAAGGCCATAAAAATGTGAATGGGAGTCGTGAGGTCACGGGCGATGCGATGACCCCCCTTCATGCCCAATTTAACAATGTATCGGAAAACACATGTTGTGGGCACGCGAAAGGTTAACGATGCCGATGCATCGATCCAGATCTTCTAGATCGAACGTGAAAAAAAAATATATATATATAAAGGTCATCGATACTTTTTTCGAACAAAAGCATCGATTCGACACAGTGACACGATCAAGCAGTAGTACACGTGTAATTGCTACATTCGCGAGATGTACTCCGATGATGAATATGTATCACCCGGAACAATGGCCGGATTGACACACAAAGAAACGGGCTTCAAGCACAATGGCTTAATTGCGGCTCTCCGGTTAACGAATCTGCAGCTTTCGCGTCTCTTGCAACGCGGTTATTGTGCGAATTGATATGTATCGATACCGCGTATAATCCGTCTATAAATGATGCGTCGTGCTTTCGTTGCGATTTCTTTGGGGGATTGCGTTCACTTTTATGTCCACTCATAAAAATTGTTTCGGACGAGGAAATGGCAGACATTTTCCTCTCTCGCCGCGCGGATGATTCTCAGAAGTGTTCTGAGCTGAACTACATACGTTGTTAATAACAGGGCATTAACAGTTCTTTAATTAAAGCGTAATACGAATTATTTCAGCTAAGCGAACCGGACAGTGTGCAATTTTCTTTGAATGGTGTTTGCAGCTATCAATTTATACAATTTTAAATTGTACGAGTCAAAGAGCGACGTTAATTAGAGATTTAGATTGATTATATTGTTTAGCGTGTTGATTGCATCTGACACGATTTAATTATTTTAAAGAATATGTGTATTAATTCGGCAATCGCTCGCATAACACGTATAATTAGATTTTATTATTGCACATGTTGCAAAATGTTATTATTCAAATAAATTATTAAACAAAATATGGCGAGCGAAATTGTTGAATAACTATTCAATAATATCTCGATAAATCGATTATTTATCGAAAAGAAATTTAAATAACTTGCTTAAATTTAAATCACATTAGAAAAGGGCAATTTAAATGGAAGACGTATTCTATTTTACTAATAAACCTTGTATTATATTATAGAACCTAGCCGTACCCATGGCCCTATACCGTTCATATTGATTTCTTTGTCTAAAATAGTCTAAAGAATAAATATTACAAATAATCATTGACCTAAAAACAATAATATTCGCTTTTGTTGAAATTGGCATGATATTTTTTCTTGCTCGTATTCGGTACATGTGCCGAGAGCGAGTGAAACGTACGAGTGACACGTGCTGCGAGAGCTTAATCGGCGGCAAGAGCTCAGTCTACGGCGAGACATCATCAAATGCGCGTATCATTTACGCGTCATATTGATTAGATAATGAATAACTATTTTTATTCGTAGAATAATCCATTTAAAAAAAAAACGTCAAGATATTGGTGAAGAATTTATCAATATTTAGACTTAAATGCTTGGGGTCTATTTTCTATTATAAATAGATCCTCTTCGGACGACGCGGTTTATTTTGACAGATGGGTTAAATGTGCAAAAATTGAGAACCGTCTTTATCACATTTTTTTGTATACTTGACCCTGACGTATCTTGACATTTATAGGCATATTTAATGCTTACTTTTTTATTCGGTGTCGAAACGCTTTTATATTTTTTAATTGCCCTCTTATGCAAAGAGTTTTGGCCAAAAATGACCCCATTATGATACCTTGGGCTCCATATTCGTCGGATATGGCCCCATATAATTTCTTCATACTGTCAAAGATAAAAAAATTAAAACAACACTAAGGAGATGAATATAGAATCACTTAAGGAGCTACGTCATATTGAAAATTGCGACCCAGATATGCATGGAAGAAAGAAAAAAGCGCTGGCACAAAGGCATGATATATTTCAGGGATCAACAAACTTTTTTTTATAGAGCCGCATTGAAAATATTTTAGACCTCTGCCGACCGATAGTGAAAATAAAAATATAATAACAATTATTATTGGCATATGGAAACTCTATGGAGTTTCAAGTAGAATCTATTCTGAAATTATATAATGGTGTAGTAAATAAATTTCTAAACCCATTCGGTAATAGCGGCCGTGGAAGTCTTTTGCTAATGAAAGGATAATACAATTAAAAAACTGGATATCTTTTATGACAAATCTAGTAGTGATCCATTATATATAGTCAACCTTTCTATAACGCTTCATGCTATAGAGCGGTATGTGCATTCCCTCTTATAGTGCTTTTATCTTTTCGTAAACACACGCGCGAGAACAAACTAAAAATAGAACAAGGTCAATTAAAATATGCGAATGGAAAATTGTTTAATGTATTGATTTCGTTCAAATAAAAAAAAGACATGAATTTTTGGATGGTTGGCTAGTCTCCTATAGTGCGAGAGTCGCGCTATAGAAGTATAACGCGGTTCTTATCTCGGCGCTATAGAAAGGTTGGCTGTATAGATACTTTTTTTATAGCAATGATGTATGATTATTTTGTAAAAGGTTTCTAGTGCGATTTTAAAAACTGACTCGCCAGCCACTCGTAAGCCATTATTTAACGAATTCGGTTTATCTAATGGGGACTATTTTGATAAATCAATAAAGATTTTTGAGAAAAACAAAAATTCCACGTATTTATTTTTATCAAAACACTTTTATGCTAATAGGTTTTCGGACTTTAAGGCTATTTTATTCTAAGACGCGAATATTTATGTACTTCCAAATATTTTTTTCTATTATCTACACATATTCATCATCAGCTATCTAAAGTAATTAATAATAATCTGCCGAAATGTATCCATAATAATTTCTCACCGCACAGAAACTTTAAGCACAGATACCAAGATAATAAATCAATTTTAAAATATTCGTATTAATAAAATCATGGCGTTCTTTATATTATTAATAAAGATAATAATATTACTAATATCGACGATCTATTTAAATGGATTTCTTAGAAATATTACCTCATTCGGACCACGCAAATGGCTTTATTCCCAGTATTTAATTATATTCTAAGACCTGTTGATTGAAAAAAGAATAATTGTAGTCATTTAATTTTGATTTCTAGATCTCAATTGATCAAAATATATGATTTATCATCCAACCAAACTACTTTTTTCTTATTAATCGGTATATATATATATTTTTTTCGATTTCTCTCATCTTTTATTCAATGGTATTTTTTAAATTGTTGATAATAACGTTACTCTCTAACTCTTCAAGAACTTCGTAAGGATTTAAAAAAACATAATTGACGTATGCCTCTAAAAACTAACATTTTTTTAGATAATAGAAAAAATATTTCCCAGTAATAACTATTTATTTTTAATTATTTTATCCTTTTAAGATTTCAAACATTACCATCAATCTTTTTAGATACAACAACATCATCATTATATCAAATAAAACGTTTTTTTATAGAAAATCGATGATTTGATTAATATTCAAAATAATTATAAAGATTTTTTTAAAAATAAAATTAAATATATAACATAAATATTATGTATTATTTTAATTATTGCTGCATCACAATGATTGTATCTGTAATGACTAAATCATCATCTCGATGGCATGTTTATACTAAATTTATTTAAATGATCATTGCGTAAATTTTAAATAATTTTAGCAGTAAAAAATAGACATCAATTAAAATCAATTTACATTAAATGAAATAACGATTGGATCGAATTTTCCATAGTTTGCGATACACGTGTCATCGATTAAAACAGGAATGAAAAATAGATTAGCAATGGATGCGTCTTGATTAGATAGAATTTTAAAGGAATGCATTGTTTACCTGTTTCTACAAGAGTGCAGCTACGAAGAATCACAGTAAACACAGTAAAACAAACTTTTCCAATAACACCCTTGCACTTCACTAGAGTCCAGCGGGCATTATCATCGCGGCGAGGTCAAGCGAGCAGCACCGGGCCGATGATCGGGAGCACTTTCCGAAACTTTGTTAACAGAAGAACTGAACGGGGCCGGGCGGAGAGCCGCTGGGGAGCGATCTGGCTGGGTACGCCGCTGGAGAACCGAGCGATCGAGTCCAACAAGTGTCAAAGAACTCCTGTAAACAAGCCGGGACGCCCGGGAGCAACACGGTCCACGCGGCCAGAGAGTCGCGAGTAAACTGGTCGGCTGACACCTGCGCTACCCGCCACAACAACCTGTTCTCTCGAGGGGGATTAAGCTAAGATTAAGACGCGGGACATCTATTTGTGTACCCTAAAAACTATTTATTTTATGGTTCGAATCTAAGCTAAATTAAAAGTAATATTTTCTCAAAATTTAAAATAAATAATACAATTATGGTTGGCTATATATTTGGTATGCTCAGAATTTTTATTTATCCTATATACTAAGCATTTATTAATAAAAATAACATTAAAAAAAAATAAAATAATTAATATTTAATTAATAAAATAATCTATAAAACTTACAAAAGTATTTAACAGTAAATTAAACCTGATTTTAAAAAAATGGTAATATCTTGACAATGATTATATTTTTAAATTCTTAAAATAAAATTAGTACTATATAAGATGAATAAAAATTTAGGAAAGATTAAGTAGATATATTAACATTAAAAAAACGAAATAATAAATTAAATGAATAAGAATTGTATCAGAAGTATTAAAATCAAAATAGAAACAAAAATATATTATGAGTCATATATCCAAAAAAATGCCCAATCAAATATTATTCATAATACTGGCCAGGGTGTATGCAAACGGAAGAGGCCCGTTTCCTTCGCACGTTTGATAAAAATATATATGTAGGTAGTTTTAGAATTAATTAATTTAATGCCACATATCCAGCGGTGAATAAATATTTATAAACAAATAATATAAATTTCAATCCAACTGAAATTATATTCAATATTTAGAATCTTTATATTGATGAATGGCATTTTGGAATCTTTCTGTTATGCCATCCATCCATCGTTGTCGAATAAATAAATAATTAATATTTGTTAAATAAAATAATCTATAAAACTTACAAAAGTATTCCACAGTAAATTAATCCAGATTTTTAAATCTATATAATCTAATAATAAATTATTTCAATCGATTTTAAGTAATAAATTAAAAATAAAACCAAAAATATATTATAAGAGTCATCTATCAATATAAAACTAAATCAAATTGAATAAAAAAAATATTTTCATTGCTTATTAATTATGTTAAAAAATTATAGATGTCGTTGATTATAATAATTTATATCGATTTAAATTGTAAATTAAGAATATCAACGACGATTTACGTAAATAATAATGCACTTACTTTTTTTTATATATATATAGATAGCCTCTAGTGCACTCGGCATCGATCATCATTGGATATTTTCAACAACCACTTGAATCAAATTAAATCAGGAGCATAGGATAAGAAATACGATATTGCTAAATTTCAAGTGGTAGCACTTGAGCTTTATTTTCATAGACGCCATAATGTCTAAGTTCAAGTACTAAAAAATAATAATATCAGTTTACAAATATTATAAATCAATATGTGTGTAAAATTTTATTAAATATTTTTAATTGTATATGTCATGGTCACCCTGTGCATATACAAAACATTAGGCAGTTAGTCACCCCACCCTATACTCGATTGTTGTAAACAGTCATCCAGTAGCGGCTTACCATCAGTCTGTCGACGACCGGCAAGTGCCACAGGCGCTTTTCGCGCAAAAATCATTGTTTTTATAATAAATAAGTGACGAACGTAAATAAAAAATTGATAAAATCATCTATGTAAATATACATATGTTGTGATCATAAATTTAAATAAACATCCCTTTAAGCATCGGGGGATGGAAAATTGTGAATGTATTTAGTGCAGCCTTGTAATTTAATACAAATTCAACACATCGTGATCTTAAAAATCAGATATCTATGCGTACTTCCGGGTCAAAATTTAAAAAAAAATACATAAAAACGTTCGGGACATATCACGAATTTCCGAATAAACTGCATTGTTTTCTAATCGTGATGTTTGATTGTGCCTAATTTATTTGTCTTTTATGCGCATTACTAATACTGGTATATAATCATTACTACACATGATAATTTAATAAAAAAAATAAATACCTGGAACGATTGCGGTGATATCCATTGTCTATTGTAATTCTTTTTTTTCGTTTATAATTCATTTTTTTTTATTTAAACAATTAACTGTCGTAACTATCCTTGTATACTGTTGTTATCATCGATTATGCAATATATATATATATACTTGATATATTAAATTTTCGTAGAATTCGATAGTATATCTGTGGTGCCACGTGGTCATATAAGGTGGCAGTGTAGTGTTAGGTTTAAATTTTAATTGCACAATGGTTGGGAACAGAACTGCGGTGACTCCCACGTGAGTTCACCAACCAACTCTGTTTCCAAAGAGGCATCATCGCCAAAGGACCTCCCACGCCCGTCATCACTTTGGGCACTCTTGTCGGAACAGGCACGGTCCCTCCCATTGTCGTAAACGGCACTTAACAATTCATTCCGCTTTCGTTAGGAAACGTAATTGATCGATTTTACTAACCGATGGCGCAAATTCCGCGCCGAGAACAATAGTGGTTGTTATCTAGTGATCAGTGTTGTGAAGATGGGGGCAGCAGCCGGGCCGCGGCTGTTGAGGATGGCGCCGTTGAGGCACAGCTTTGCCGCTCCTTCTCCGGCGAAGGCACCACCTCCTCCCCCAGATTCCTGGGGATATACCAGCGATGCGGATTGCCGAAGCAAGAAAGGTATGATTCTGCCGTCTATCCAATAAGAATAACATCCTTGCGCAGTGGATCATCTATATTCGTCATTAATTCCTACATAAATGCTAGAAGAATATGGAATCTGACAGATACGAAGCAGAATTTGAGTTTTTTTCAAGAAATCTTTATTTATTCATCAAAGCTTTTCTTAATCGTCGAATCTTTTAAAAGGCATTCAGCTCGTTCAGCGATTTTTTATCTCCACAATGTTTGAATAAAGTCGTCCTTTAATTTTTTTCAACTTCTGGAACCGGAACCTAGAACTAGTAACTAACATAGAGGACTTTTTATAACACATTCCGCTGGGTTCCGCGCCGAGTTTTGCGTTGGGCCGGGCGATTTCGCGAAAAAATAGCAAAAGTTAACTAAGTAAGTTACTTAAGTACTTCCGTTAAATCGATGTAACTCTGATACCATTTAAGTTACGTCAATATTTTTTTTTGTTGTGTTCAGAAAGGTTATCTTTATGTAAAAAAAATAAAGTTTCCAAACTTCTCAAAGTGTGGTCTGCGTATCAATGAAATATAAATGATTTTGGTTTACATCAGCGCCAACGAGGACTCGAAAACGCGTCCCCCGTACTTTTACGTTGGCCCGTGAGGACGCGTTTTCGAGTCCTCCGGACCGCAACGTGTTATTCTTCGGGTCACATTAAAAGGCATTTAGCTCCTTCAGATATACTATATCTCCTCGATGTTTAAAAACCGTTGTCCGTTAATGCTTTCTTTAACTTCTAGAATCGGAACCTAGAACTAGCGACTAACATATTAATAATAACGAGTTAAAGCAAAAGATGTGAATGGTTATTAAATCATTCCTATTGGATAGCATATATTTGGTTAAAGCAGTAGACCTTTACTTGACCCTTTCAACAGTCACTCTGTAGTAAGTTCCATACAATGTTTCTTCAAAAATTTCACTTCAACTTGAATACCCATGGACCTGCTGAGACAGACATCTTCAATCATTTATTATAAATTGTGATTCAAAATCTAGACTTTATTTAATTTTCTTGGAATACACTCATCTCTATCTTTTATCGTTAAGCTTCTCTCAGTCAGTGGCGCGCCGACAGTTTCCGGCGCCTGTGTGTAGAACTTCTATTTGAACTCCTGTACCCCCCTTTACAATAAAATAAAACATTTTATGAAAACGAAAGAGGAAATTCTAATCGATTTTAAGAAATATTAACGAAATAATCAATGTACTGGATTAGATGAATTAACTTTGATCAAAACCAGAAAGATCTTCACAAATAAATTAGTTATATTAACACGTTGCGGTCCGGCTGACTCGAAAATGCGTCCTCGCGGGCCAACGTAGAAGTACGGGGGACGCGTTTTCAAGTTCTCGTTGGCGCTGTTGTTTACGGAGTGTTATTACACTACACGGATACGCAGACCACACTTTGAGAAGATTATTTTTTTTTGCAGAATAACCTTTCTGGCACAATTCATATTGACGTAACTAAATGATATCAAGATTACATCGATATGAAAATACAACTTCCTTTTCCTTAATCGCCCGTCGCTTTAGACTTCAAAATGGATCGGAAATATAATATTGGGTCCGATAAAATTTCCATGGAATATTTGACGAATATAGAGGTTCCACGGTATTTATCTTACGTCTACAAAACGAGTAAATAATACGCTCGCCGTTGACTCGTCCAGATTGCTGTCTCGGTTCAAGGCTGGGCTCTATCATTATGACGGCTTTTAATTGTGTGGCAAAACAATGGGTCAATTATGTCATCTCGCCGGCTCACGTTCCACTTGTTGTCTGTTACAGAAGAAGGCATCTGGAGTCACAATATATCGCAAGGCTGGCGCAGACTGCGGCGGAGGTGCTCTCGTCTGAGGGCAGGATCCACCGGAAGAGAGGGGTCTCCGCTGGACTCCACGGACCGTGACTCCCCAATTCCGGCAGAGTCGCGCTCCAAGTACTCCCTGTTGTCCGATAGCGTCGAAGAGACGGAAAACGAAGACCATGCGCAAGATTGCACTGGCAAATTGTCATTTAGGAATAGGGTTAAAGTATTGAAGTCGTCTTCAGTGCGCGCCGGTGGTTCAAGTGTGCAAGAACTGCAGCGTTCATTGCGCGGAGGATTGGGGAGACTTCAAGCCGGATTGCGTCGCAGGAGAGCGTTATCTGTCCAGGACGTGTTCTGCTCCCATGCCACATTCTACGTGCCGAATCCTGGACCCACGTCTCTGCCGGGACGATCGCATCCCCATGCGGAAGAAGCGAACATAGATTACAGAAGATCAGTCTGGGATATAGGCAGAAGATCAGCATTGCGTTCGAATGATATATCACCACCTGCAAGAGCGCCGAGATTACCTGATCGTACCAACTCTGCAAGAAGAGGCAGCTCTCCAGACGTTTACAATCACCATAAAGAAAATCGAAGGATATCGAGGAGTCCATCGCAGAAATTGTATACCACTGAAGATTACTCTTATCCAGCGCATAGAAACGGATTGCGGAGAGGTGATTCGACGGCCTCTAGAACTTCCACGTGCATCGACGGCGATTCGCCTCAAATCAAGCCCTCAAGACCCTTTAGCGAATATAACAACAACAGCAAATCTAGTCATTACTTATCGAGATACATGAACGATGGAAGGAACAGCTTCTGGGCGCCGTCCGAGTATCAGCCGGTCTATGCAGACAGATTGGTGACGGGGAATACTCCCAGAGGACTTCCGCCGCGGCCTGGAACGCGCCCTCCAGCTCCAGCTCCCAGCGCTCAGGTTCAGCAGCCGACTCGTCGTCACCAAGAACAAAGACCGGAAGAACGTGACAGCTCGCCGTTAACCCAGGTATCGAACCATTACATGATATTTGCAATATTACGAAAATTAACAGTTAACACCGTGGACAATGAAGTATTATCCGAGCGTTGCTCTGTGCATAAAATTCTCTACGCGACACAGTTAATATCTAATGTTTCTATTTCGGTGCAGACGGTGCATCCACATGTAGTTTTAATTTTTTGTAATTCCATGGCATAAGAAAAATCCCGTCACTGCTAATCTTGGAACAATGAAGAGCAGAACGAGAATATCTACTCTTGACAGTGACCTTTGCGAAACTCGTCTGCAACGGGCTAATGGCACTGCGTTTAATACATTTTTTTTTTTGATATCAGATACATATTTACATTCGAATGATGCTGGTTTGTTTTAATAAGTCTTATGAATACATTGATAACATTTATAGGTGACTTTCACCAAGTGCGCCGGAGGGAAAGGATTGGGATTCAGTATCGTCGGCGGTCGGGATTCGCCCAAGGGATGTATGGGCATCTTCGTCAAGACCATATTCGAGAACGGTCAAGCCGCCGAGACCGGCCAGCTTAAAGAAGGTAAATTATTCATTAAAATATTTTTTAACTGAAACTAATACATCTCCATTGTTGCGATTTGAGGCCAAAAAATGTATACAATGACTTATTCGGGTTTCTAAATGAGGTACGAAGAATATTCATTGTGATTTTCAGATTAGAGATTGCCTTAACGAAAAACAAAGAAGTCATAACGTTACCACTATGCCATTATTTCATACTTATTTAGTTCAACTCGTATGCACATACATATACGTCGATTTAAATCACCCGTTTTTACATAGAAGTTCATGAAAAAGTGTAAGAATTTCATTAAAAAACCAAAACGAAACAAATCCGTTACAATGGTGAATAGATTATTCTTGTATTCATTATTTTGTGTCTAATATTCGTAGTCTTGAACCTTGTAAATCCAGAGGAGACCTTACCAAATCATAAGGTTTTTGGTATATATGTACAACTTTTTACTTGAAACTATAATCATTGACCTTTATTGTCCACAATTACAATATTCGCTTTCGTTTCCACGGGCGCGATGTTTTTTCTCGCTCGCTCGGTAGGATGAGTCAAGTGCGAGTGAAACGTGCTAGTGGCACGTGCCGCAAGAGCTCAGTCTGCAGCGAAACATCGTCTAGTGCGCATTTACGTGTCATATTGATAGTTAAAATTAAAAATATCGACCAAATTATGAAGCATGACTTCAATTACTATTTTTATTCTTCGATAACCCTTTTTTTTTTAAATGTCGAGATATTCGTGAATAATTCTTCAATATCTTGACTTGAAATGCCTGGAGTCTCTGATAGACCCCTTTCGGACGTCACGGTTGTTTTTGAGCCGCCGTTTTAACGGATGGGGTAAATCATATCTTTATTTTATTTGTAATTAATAATACTAATGTTTTCTAATGAATAACTATTTTTATTCTTAGAATAATTTATTTAAAAAAAAATCAAGTTAATTAGACATGAAATGCTTGGGATCTCTTATAGACCCACTTCGAACGACTCGGTTGTTCGCCACGGTTAAAATCGCCTTGAAAATTAATTGAGATGGTAAATTGCAGAGCTAGGTATCAAACTCAGATAAGGGATTGGGTACTAGGGATTTTAGCCAAGGATCATACTCAGATAGTACTTCAACTTGTTAACAAGGAGCGGGAACTTTTAGACACGTTAAAAGTTATAAAATTTAGTCATTTGGACTCATCATTCGTGGATCAATTTATCGCTTTCTATGGACCATCAGGGATGAAAAAGTAAAAGGTAAAAGCTCTTCGGGATAAAGGAAGCTCTAGAATTGTTCCAGCTTGCGAAGAATATACATATTTGTGGAGGAAACACAAATTCCAGTATATTGCTTACGCTTGAAAATGGACTAGACATCAAGAAGAAGAAATGAAGTTGAAATAATTTGAGAAATTTGACCTGTAGGGTTAAGTAAAGGACCTAACTAATGAGGTAAACGCTATCTACATGGATAAGAAATTAAGAATATGGAAGAATACATTTCGTCATTATCAAACAAAATAGTATTTAAGGATAATGCTAATGATAAGGCTACTTCAGGAAGATTTAAAAATACTGGTACACAGTACAAGTAGCACAGTACAAATTCTTTGTTAAATCGAGATATCGTCAAAATAAAATCATCCTTCCACCGCTCAAACACTAACCTTAACTTTTAAAAAAATAATACCACTCCTTCTCTTCAGCTTTAAATATAATCTCTACTAAGCAGAACGCAGTCTTCAAATAAAATCAAATGATTCAATTTTAAAGGCTTTAAGCCAAAAACTGCAATTATTATTCCACCAACCTCATTTTTATAATGTTTTATATAGTTTTGCGCGAGGAAGTAGAAGGAATCAGAATCAGGCTAATAATAAAGGGAATGCAGATCCCAAAAATGCGGCTTTTAATGGTGTCAAAGAACGAGAGCTTCTGGGCACCGTTAAAACCCGTAAAATTTAATACTTCAGACGTATACTTTTAGTATTGCCCTCTGCAGACACTTGATAAAGGTGAAAGTGAAGAGCAAACGGTGGTTTGAAGAGAGAAGTTGTCGTGGCTTCGCAATATTCGCAACTGTACTGGTTTGGATGACCGAATTGTTCTAATTAGCTATGGACAGAGAACAATATGGAAAGGCTACAATAATTAAGTCTGCAGATCTGAAAATAACAATTGGCACACGAATTTGTGTTGCTATCAAATAGGCCTTCTAGACTGATATTCGGACATTAAGAATAATATATTAAATAATCACTTGAAGCTTTATGGACACTTTATGAAGCTTAACCTGTTTGAGTTGATTGTTAAAGAATTTAAGGAATAAAATCAAGGATAATATGAATAAAAAGCGCCTATTAAAATGGAGCTTTATTCGTAGACATAAAAGACTAGGACCAATGGTTATACAATAAATAAATTCAGGATAAATTAGGTATATAGCCAGTGAAGTCTCGTGGGTATAAAATATTTGATGTTAATTAAATAGTGTATTTCAAAATGACTCGGTATGTATGGCGCGGGACTGCTCCGAGTGTTCAGCGACAAGAAACCCCCCCACCCGGTTGCCGCCCCGCATCCATCCAATATACTACCCTGGTAACGATCAGACAGCGCTTATGCCCTACAACACGCGGCGAATTTAGGTCTTATTGAGTTATGATGATATCCAGAGATGCGTTTAAATAGATGTTAATCCTAATAAACAAAAAAATAATATATTACCCGATTTCATCTTTGAAGAAATGTCGATACAGGCGGATCTCGACTTTCGCACACGACTGGTTCCTAAAAATGTGTGCGAATGTTTGAAAGTAGAGGGATGTAAAAAAAAACCAAAAATTGCACTTCTAACTAAGTACATATACTTGCTAATATGTACTTCAGCTTAAGTACATATTAAATAAAAAAATTATATTCTTTAATGTTCTTGTCATGGGTTGAAGCATTTACTACTTTTTTTTCTTTCTTCGTAAAGAGTTCTGTAACATGCAGTACTATTATGGATCGCCCTACGCACTTGAGATATGCGTTCTCCATTGGGATCGCATTCTTCCATAATATTCAAAAATGTCTCGGGATGCGTAAAAGCCTCGTTCATGTTTTTTATTGTTAAGGTTTTGATGATTTCTTCTGGTTCTTCATCCCCACTTTCAATTTGTATACTATTTTTGTTCTCTTGTCGATCCATTAGAAATTCATTAGTCAAGGGTTCAGAATGAGATTCAATTATCTTATTAACATCTTCACTGTTAAGTTTAGGAAGGCTTCATGACCAGGGGCAACTGATCTGTCCTTTGATAAGAATTTCCTGTACGATTAGGCATCTTCTTCCAAAATAAACCAGTCTCATCTTACATTGAATATTTGCCTAGAGGCATATTCCTCCATCTTCAATAATTTTGATAATGAGAAATAAAGTCTTTGCAGCATCTTCATCCACATCAGCTGATTCTCCAGTGAATTTAATATTAAAAGAATAATTTTGTTTTAAAAATTTGAAAAACCAGCCGTTACTTGCATGAAACACTGTGTTAGAATCTTCGTTTAGTCTAGCCTCCCAATCTTTATGCAAACTAAGAAAGAGCCTTAGCTTGAATCATTGAAGTACTCAGAGGGATGTTTTCTTGATTTTAATTACTTATCCTATAACACAAAGATTTCTCCATTTCAACCATCACTATGCCGTGCCTTTTGGAAACAATTTTTGAAAAAACGATTTTTCAAAAATGTGCGAAATAGCGAATTGTGCGAAAGCTGAGGTCCACCTGTATTCATCTCCTATAACTTTTCGGCCCTATTTGAAAACACCTGATTAACATTTAAACGATTTTCATTGCAGATTTAATCCTAAAAAAAAACTAGTTTAATCTTTGTTAGTCATTCGCGACCTGAATCCGTTTTAATTAGAAAAAAAGGATCCATTACGCTAAATATAATCATTAGGCAAAGATCATAAACACGTCTTAGTCGACTATAAACATTCCTCCCGGCTCGTACATTGAATTCGCAATAATTAATCAACTAGTAATTAATTTGAGACGTTTCTGTGTCACCTGGCACATGTGGCCGGTGCGTTTCAAGCACGCCGCCGTCGAAGACCACCGTCGCTTAACAGCTCGCTCATCCGACGATAACATTATTAAGCCGCAACTATCATGTCGTAGTACAAACACTTCATTATGGCGTAGCATAAAAAAAATAACAATGTATTGATTCAAGGCCGTCGCGGGTCAGCAATTTTGAAATTTAACACACGAATGACCAGCAGACAATTTGAGAGAAAAAATCGTGTGTGTATGTGTTTATAGTCATCGTAGTCATCGCCGTGGACGCAAATAAGAATGATGGCCGTAATCGGAGTCGTATGTTATTTTTTTTTATCTTATCAACCCGGTTCATAAGGCGTAACTTATAAACAATGGATTGTGTGAACAAACATTTTACATGATATGCTGATGGTCTTTAAAATATATACATCGCGATTACGGTTTTACGTCGCTGTTGAGTTGTTGGCGAATTTCGCAACGAAACTGTTATAGGAAGTGTTGATCACGACGCATCAATAAATTTTGTAATAACGCTATTTCCAATGATCGTTAACATTCAGAAGAATTTCTTAATGCCATTCCGAATACACGCTTTGATTTGCACGGGTTCGATTTTATGATAAATTTAATTGTGAATTGTATATTACTTCAATCACATCTGTGTGATTTTCCAAGAATTCAACATCTGTGTCAAGGCATAATATATAATTTTCAGACTATGTATCTTAATCATTAGTATATAAAAACACTGGATGATGTGGAAACAAATATGCTTACTTGTCATATTGAACGGAAATGATGCTGAAACACGAGGAGTTCTAAATCAAGCATCGTTAATATAGTAGATTGGACGAGATAAGAATGATATTACTATGAAAATTTCACTCCTATGATTGTAATGAGTAATATTAATATTTACATTTAAAATAAGTAAAGCATCACAATTACAATCTCTTTAAATAATTAATTTAAACTCTCTGGTAATAGGAAGTTGATACTTGGACAATCAACACTGCAAATGACAGAAATTAATTATGGACGAGATGTAGTGCTGAAAAACTTTATTCCAATTAACACAATAAAAATTACCATACTTCTTCAGACGATAAGAAATTAGCCTACTAATAATGATAAATCAAGGAATGTCATCCGAATGAAGACTTCGCGTTGCTACAATCGTCTGACGTAAAGAATCTATGACAAAAATCTGTCGAAGATATTAAAGAATTAAAGCTACATGTAAAATCTAACTGCATCAAAGCTGTTAAATAAAAGCATTGCTTGCAGAAATAGAAGGAATTGTGATTTTTTTTTAATTTAATCAATTTCTTTGTCGAAGGAATTAAAGCTTAATGCAAAAATCTACTGAAAACTGCATCAAAGCTGTTAAATAAAAGCATTGCTTGCTGAAATAGCAGGAATTGTGTGTGTGTTTTTTTTTAATTTAATCAATTTTTTGTCGAAGATATTAAAGCTTAATGCAAAAATCTACTGAAAAATGCATCAAGAGCTGTAAAATAAAGCATTGCTTGCTGAAATAAAAGAAATTGTGATTTTGTTTTAAATTTAATCAATTCTTTTGTCGATGAAATTAAAGCTTAATGCAAAAATCCACTGAAAAATGCATCAAGAGCTATAAAATAAAAGCATTGCTTGCTGAAATAGAAGGATTGTGATTTTTTTAGAATTTAATCAGTAATTTTGTCGAAGAAAATGTAGAATTTCTATAATAATAGGAATTGATGATCAGATTGCAGAAATTTTGCGAAAATTACTAATCGTAAAAATTTGAAAAGACTACTGAAAATTATAAATGGGCCCTTTTAATTAATCTTCTAAATTACTTAATTAAATTAACACGTCGTAATAAGGATTTTTGAAAAAATATCATATTTCATATACATACATGATAATTTTTAAGGAGATTTAGGAATCTTGTTAACAATCGATTAAAAATGAACGCATTGCTTAGAAAGTTTTCTATCTCTTATTTAAAAAATATCATAATAATCTAAAATAATAATTAAAGAACTAAATTTATTAAAAGGGATATCCATTGGAAAACTGAATAAGAAGCATCTATAGTAGAGGTTCCCAATCTTTTTCGGTTTACGGCTCCCTTAAACCATCAGATTTTTCCGCGGCTCCCTTAATACATCAGATTTATTTCAAAATTTTTGACCTTCTTGAGAAAAGCGAGCGCAAACATTTAGAGAATTGGGAATTCCAACAAATTTGCCAAATTGTTTAATTGAATATTTCGCGACGCCCTTATGACGACACAGCGGCTCACACTTTGGGAAACCCTGATCTATAGGGTTTGATCTGATATCTGATTACAAAAAATACATTATTTTTTTAAATTAAATAAATAAAGCTTAGCTCAAGTTTGCTAAAGTTTTTTGGGCCCATTCGTCTGTTCCACGAGTGGGAAAGATTAAAGATATGAGGATGGCTGGTTGTATAACTCACAATCAACCCTCGGTCTGTTTCATAAAGAATTACTAGAATTTCGCCCGGAGGTTAACCTATTCGAGACCTCAATGTTTAACTTACATTGTCATAATTTTGGTTAGAATTGTGTCAGTTAACGACTTACCTCAAATAAAAACAGGTTGGCGAAAGCTATAAGCTCTAGAAATTCTTTATGACAAAATCGTATATTTATATAGATGAGTGGGGCTTTTGAATTAATTATAATGCCAAAAATCCATCGTCAAAAAAAATAATAGGACCTTTTTAAAAATAATAAAAAAATTAGATTCCTATCTTGTACTTACTAATTTTATAAAAAAAATCGATTTCAATTGAAACTTCATTCTGTAAATCTGTATTTAATTAGTAATTGGGTTGTAACGTACTTTCATGTATCATTCCGGTTTTTTTTTCAAACGTATTGGGAATTTAATAGACTGTTGAGAAGAAAGCAACGAATCGCGGTTCCATTCGGGGCTAATTGATTAAATTGGTTAATGATTTTTTGAATCGACCTCTCGTTTCGAAGCATCGCCGTAAGGAGGGTAATGCACATTTGAGAGAGAGAGCAAAAATGATAATGGCGAAAGAAATAAAATAAAGAATCCATAGACGATCGATCGTGATATTTGGCAATAGCTTCCAGGCAGATGGACCGAATGCGAGAGCGAGAACTCAAAAACGTATTGTCTAATGGCTCTATTTACATTTGACCCGCAAAGGTAACGAGTGTATGGCCGATTTTTTTATCGCTTTAGTAATAAATATAAAAAAAAACCAAACCGGATTTGTGTGACTTACCCACATTTCTGTCGATATCGGTCATGATTTTTAGATTTTACTAACAAGGCGAGGAGAATCGAACGGCGTTTGAAATTATTTTAAACATTTGGTGACACGGCGTAGATTTGTGGGCGTAGTACGCATGCGTAACAAAGAGGGACGTTTAACCTTTTGATGTTATCATCGTCCGTCTGATGGGATATGTCTTACACGATCGCGTATATAATTAAATATACGCTACAAGTGGATAACAAGATTAATTGTCGGGGAAAATGCTAATTTTAATTAATGCGATCCACACGCGGTGACGTCATTCGGCGTTAATTTAATTATTATATTCGCCATAGTGATCTAGATCGGTCACAATGGCTCGCAAATTCGGTGACCCGGTTTTCTTGAATTTTTTGTCAAAGCTCGGCGTGGTCCTTTTTAGAAAATGGAAAAGACAATCCGGGTCTCCATGACAATGCAGACAATTGTATGCATCGTGACAGACAAACGGACGCTAAGTAGTAATTCGCGAGAAGCTGTATGAATTTCGCAGGCGAACCGGTTTGCATTTAAAACGTGTCCGATTAATTTATCGCTATTCCGATATAGTGCGCCATATCGTTCATATATAAATTGGGGCCGGATTAGGGACCTAATATTTATTTTTCAATAAAAATTACGCTGC
>JAGXCT010033130.1:0-10849 GCA_022495035.1 Philopotamus ludificatus | reverse complement strand
GATGCGGGTTTAGGTGTAAGTTTCGCCTGAAAACAGCGGGTGCTTGAGTGTTAATCTACTATTTATAAATTAGTCAACATTCGTATGCCTCTGTTAATAGTTAATGATTTTGATAGAAGAGGATTTATTACAAAAGAATGATCCCCTTAATTTTATGACATTCAAACTAAGGCTCTTTTCCAGTAAGAAAAACCAATAATATTCTACACACCCTCCATGACTATTATTTCTAATTATTTTTTGTATAAAATTCGACCTAAATCTAAACAACTGACTGTTGTTTATATTATCTAATGATCTGACAATGAATTTAGATCATATAATGCTCCCCCTGAGAATACAATGTAATTTTTCTGATTCTGATTTTATTTAACCTTTTTTTGTGTGATACTTATTCATTATTCATGTGATAATATTGCAGTGTACTGTATTAATCAGCGTGTCAGATTATTTTCAATGATCTACCTATTGCATGAACATGTTATTACGTACAACTAACTGACATTTTATAGCTGATTTCAGACAAACAACCATTAAAATTATAATAAAAAGATTGAGACGTGAATACTCGTCGCCCGGCGTTACGCAAAGATTGCATACCGCGCAAATTAGCGCGCCCCGTTGTCAATGAGCTGCAAAGATCCAATATTAGGCATTTTTTTTTAATTACGTCGCTGTCATTCGCGGTCTATAAACCTATGCATATCATGTTTGCTTGTATTTTTTTCGTATTTATTATATAAATACAGGTGGTTTTAGACGATTTTGTCTATTCCATGCATGATTTTGTGTTTGCACACGTGATCGGCGTCGTCAGCGTTGACGAAATAAATTTTTCGATTCTTCACAACATATTTTATTGCCGCTCGTGGGTATTTATATAATAATACATGTGATCGTACACATATAAATACATTTTAAGTTATGGAGGGCAATAGCCCAGACGTACACAGTGCATTGACTGTTTTATGGGTACACTTAAAACGGGCCGTATATCATTTTACGAAATTTAATTTTCAATACATATAATTCTGTGATATAAATATTTCGTAATCCCCGCCGTTTAAAGGTTAAAGACGCGTCGTTATTTTACAATACGTATATTGAGACATATTTATGGGATTCGTAGGCCGCTTGTGTTCCGTCAGGGATGGCCAACGGTCCTCCTCGATGGCCCGGACTGATCGTCGCACACCTCTCGGATAATCGACGTCGTAGGATAGCATCGGGGAATTTGAAATATTTTAAAAATTAGCGCCGAGCCACTAAGTACTCGCAAGTGAAATACGAGGCGTTGAAAATGTTAATTAGTTGAATGCCACACAGCATAGGCCATCCGCAGAGAGTGAGTGGTCTACTGAGGATCTTGATGTTGATTTTTTTTTTCACAACACCGCGTAAATCAAAACGTGAAAACATTTTTTTTTGTAATGAAATACAAAAAATTCCGTTGCATTTTCTGCCTTTGATACGGTTAGCCGAGTGTTATACTCTTATGACAGAACGAGTTCTATGCATTTTTTTTTTGTCGCGAATTTTTCAAAGGAACCTCTACGCTTTATGCAGAATAAACACTGCAGCCGTCGAAAATAAAATAAAATTCAATATTGCACGTGTTTTCAGCTCGCGTCGAATACTCCGAATACGTTCTGCATATGTTTTTTTTTTATTATTATCCAGCTGCTTTGTGCAGATCGGCACGCGTGCCACGGCACTTAACGACCTTTTGTAACTTCGAAGAAAGTTATCGATGCATCTGGCAAATATTTGAGTTGATGACTTACGCGCGATACTTGGCAAGTCGAAATCCCTCGAACCAGTTGTTGGGAATTCTCTTGCACACTTATATGCAAAGCTGGAATCTCTGACGTCTCAATTTCGCTCGCGTTCTATTTCGTCATATATAACAAAATTAATAAATGAATAATTTATGGCACGAATTTCAGACGTAAGCAATCAGTATATATTTCACATCCCCGCAATATTTTTTTTCATATTTTAAACACGGCTCTGATAATTGATACACTGGAATTCGCTTTCGTTGATTTCCGGGTACATTCTCCCAAAATAACGCAAAATTAATTCAATAAAAATATTAAAATTAAAAAAACGAACCTCGATCCATCGTTTAAAACAATGATAAATACTATTTATGATTTTTTAGCTTCGTGACTTCAGGCAAATTCGGTAGTCAAAAGGGCGTCGCTCAATTGGCCATTGTCCGAATCGTATCGATGCTATCGACAATTTCACTCTACGCGTTCCAAGTCTCATTATTAATATTTAAATAAATAAATTGTATGTTTTTATTACATGTCATAAAAATCAATCGCGTACATTAGTAAAATAATTACTGTAATGATTTAATTGGCGTGTAATAGTCTTTCTCTATCGAGCGAGAGACGTACAAGACGTGTTCGCCTTGAATTTAAGATGTATCGACAAGGATCTGGAAGGAAGATGTACGCTGTCGAAGTTCTGACCTTTAAATACTAGCATTTATTAATAAAAAATATCTTAATTTTGCATAACGCATATTTATTAAATATATTTTAAATGATTAAATAAATCGGATTTCAGAGAGCGCTCTCGAATTTTGAATGTTTCATGATTTCGGCTAAATATATTCGATACCAACTACCGATACGTCTCTCGACGTTAAATAAAGAATACTTTATATCGTTAGTACTTACATTTTTTTATACGATTTTTTTTACGCGGTTTTTCCAGTAGCAAAATATTTATATACGTATTTTTATTGGCGCAAAAGCAGATTATTCAGTCATTTTTCTATATAATGATAGTATTAATTAAAAATTATCATTGTTTTGCACGATTTTCTATACTACGATGTCGTTATTTTTTTAACCGATCCGTCACGGCGGCTCGAAAACAACCGCGTCGTCCGAAGCGATCTATTTATAATGGATAATATACCCCAAGCATTTCAAATCATGATATTTATGAATTCTTCATTAATATCTTGTCTTTTTTTTTGGGTATGGATTATTCTAAGAATAAAAATAATTATATCGCACGGTTTCACTCGCACTCGGCACATCGTACCGGATGCTAGCGATTTTTTTTTCATTTTCGTTTATTTGTAATCAATATTCAGCTGAACATTGCTCATAATTTCTGTATTCAAATAATGATTTTCGACGTTAATATCGTTCGAAGTTGACTACACTTAGTTGCCGTTGTTGAACTGTCAGATTTGACGTCTGCGTGTTTCTGCATCCTCGCTGAACTACATTATCGATTTAAAAACTTTACTTTATTCCAATCAACCCTATGAATTTTTCAGTAAAGTTTTCAGTTCTGTATTATGGGCTAGGTCGAAACTTTAGCTTTGCGATTGGACTTGGACAAAAAGTTCGTGTATTTTTATTATTCGGGGACGTATTACCGCGTTCGATTTTTCCTTCGTGCGGAAAAATCGGACGCGTCGGCAGCATTATCGCCTCAGAATTTTATGTGGTATTATTCTCGGAATTGACAGCGTTTATATGAAACAATGGCAACATATTACAATCCGAGATGGCGTGGAGGCTAGGGCGGCCCCCACAACCGCGCGGCCCCGGGCGGCCGCGCGTTAAAAACACGATCGCGTTTCAGTTTACACCTAATGAATATTTATATCCACAAGTATAATTTATAATATACGCGTATATAAAATAGTATTCGGGCTTCCTTATTTGACTTTGGCCTGATGTATGCACGGTTTTTTTCCACGGGCGTTCCACACATGAACGTACCGTATTATCATATTATTTAATTATTTTATCGTATGCTAATTCGGCGCTACCGATTTTTTTTTTCGGCCATAGAACGAGAACGCTTATTGTTTTCGGCGTAACCGGCCAGCGCAGTATCAAACGGAATGATTATGTTTAAAATAATGTGCGTGTATGGGTGTACGTAATGTATACCGGCATTCTTCTGTGTCGACGTTGATACAGAATATTGATATTCGCCATACAGATGGTCAGATGTGTGTTATTAATATTATAGCCGTATGCAAAATAATTGTTATTTATTCCGTACGCGAGCAGGGCGGATGAATGGTTTGCTTTTTATTTTTTTAATTACTTTCGCGGGGCCCAATATGTATCGCGCGACCGCTTATGAAAGAAAAGTGTCGGCAAAGAGCCTGTGGCGGTGGCGAAACCCTGTGATCATTGAATGACGCCGTCTCAAGGTCACGGCGCCCGGACGTCGCTATGAGCGTCGCTTCAATGCGGAGATTATCAATGAAATTACGGCCGACGCTCGTATTACGCGACGAAAAAAATGCTAATCCCAATAATGCATAATATATCACCGTCGCGCGATATATCGTACGCAGTATAAATCGACGATATATCGTCGTTCTGTGGAAAATCTACTTTTTAGCGTTAAACGGATCGTTTATCCAATAAAAATCTAGTCACAGTTGATACGAGTTGTAAACTTTACGTGTTGATATTATATTAATTTTATGACTTATCAGATATCGGACTAGTCAATAAAGTCGACCGGGTAACGTCCTCTCGGAATGCGAAATACGTTCGCGTTCGCGTAAATCGCGGTTTTTTTTTTTATTGTTATTAAATATTCGCGATACTAATCGCATCCACCTCGGTCATTATAAAAATATTATTGTATTTCCGATTCGTGTTTCTTAAAATAAAACATTTAATACGCGAATAACGCGGCGACCAAATTAGCACAGGTGTATAATTAAACAAAATAAATATTAATACAAATATTAATTAGTAATCGAATTTGTTTTGACATTAGCGCTTAATATATTAATTTGATTTGGATAAATTCGGCGGACGGCATCATCGTTCATGTTTTATGTATGGCCATGAATATTCCACGGCGTGCATTAACGTACCAATTAGAATGAAAACAATATATCATAGAAAAGAAGTGCACCGTAAGACAACGCGCGTGCAATGCGCATTGTGCTCGATAATGGCAAACGATAGCCAAGTTTCTAATCGATTGTTTTTCTCTATAATTGTGTCGTCGTTGCTAATGCAAACGCCGTGATTTCGAATCGTAGACGCGTTAACAACGATGACGCGTTTTTGCGTCATTGCAATACTCTGCCGTGAATCCGCTCACGCGTTTTTACGAGTAATGCAATTTAACCGACCCCAAGTATTTTAATTCAAGATATTAACGAATTCTTCATCAATATCTTGCATACATTTTAATCATTAGAGTGCAAAGTAGCGCGATAAGTAAATCTCATTGAAATGAAAGCTTTCGTAGCTGTACTGTTGGAAATGAGGATAAACCAAAGTCCCACTATGTTAAGTTATTGGTCAAAAAATTCAAGAAGCATTCCATGATTTATGAATATGTTTTCGAGTGATCGTTTCCAACTAATTCACCAACAATAGATCTATTTCCCTTGGGACATCCCAAATATGATTCTTGTGCAAGATTCAACCCATTAATTGAACATGCCAATAGAGTTTTTTTGTTACATTACACTCCTCATCAACAACTGAGTATTGATGAGTCTTTGGTTGGGAGAAATTGCCATAAAATGATCAAGCAATATCTTCCAAATAAAAAGCATCATAAATAGGGGATGAAGTTTTGAATGATATGCGATGCCACTGTTAAAACTAATGCTCAGGTTGTTTTTGTTATAAGGGTGCAAAATGTAATGCTGAAATTTTACTGAATAAAAAATTTATAGTTAGCTCTGAAGTTGTTTATGCATTTATTAGCAAACATATCTTCAAAATGTTTATTTGTTTTAAATAATACATTAAACATGCGTATTGGTGTGTTAATTTTTTATTAAAATATGTTTCAAATTAACACTTTTCATCGTTTGAATTTTTCTACAAATGAGCGACGACGTGCGGTTTCACTCGCACTTGTGCGATGTTTTTCTCGCTAGCACCCGGTACGGAGCGAATATAAACGCATTTTGTTTTTAGACATATACAAAAAGTTTTTTGACATGTAGGATTTTTATTAAAAGAGTTATTCGAGAAAAATAAAAAACCTGGGGTCCCAATTATACCCCATCGGCACGGGTAACGCATTTTTTTTTATTACGTGGGTCACGATTGCATTTGGCGGATCGCCAATGAGTTTGTGTGCAAGTTAGAACTTGTCTAAACCCAATACACATTTTTAGTTACTGCGTCTCATTTACCAGGTCATTACTTTTACTGAGTCTTATTCTCCAGGGTTTTTATGAATTGTTTATTTCTCATAATTGAATATTTCTCGTGCTCGAGAATATATTCTATTCGATATTTGTCTTCCTTCGACATCGTCACTCTCGTTTTGATGAGATCCGACGTCGTTCTCGGCGTTTTCATATTGTTACATGTGTAAACGCGAGTTCAACAGGAAAAATCCAATTGAGGAATGCATCCACGACCTTTTTCCCCGCTGATGATGCTCCACGTTTTATTGCAACTATTATATTTTAGTCCGCGATTTTATATGATGGCCGTCGTCCTGTCGCCATTCATGATACAAATTAACCATTATTATATTATATAAGAAAATGGCGGAGAATCTAATCGGGCTAATTGGAAAATGCAATGTACCAAGACCACTTTATGGTGACGGCAATTTTGTACGCTGACTGTGCCACCAATACATACGTAATGTGTATCGAGCTTTGTAATTTCCATTCAACCCCTGCATTCATTAGCTATGAGACTATAAAACGCTGATTTCATATTAAATCAGTTGTATCAAAACATTTTTATTGCGATATTAACGCCATATTACATTTCCATAATAGAAAGGAGCTATAGTTAATCTGAAATTAAATATTAAATCGATATGAACCGGAGCGCATTGGTACGCCGCGCCGGTTCGTGTAATTCACAAATGACATCCCTGGCTTGAACGACTATAACTCATAATAAATAATCCAGATATGAATATACAAATTATATTCTATACAGTCCCTCCTATAGCGCTACTATTAAATCGTTGTTACTACAAAATAGCGACTTGATTTGTTTCATAATGTAGAATGTATTCCAACTCTTTACGTCCCGCATTAAACTTCGCTTGAAGTTCGCGCGAGTTTTGCAAAAAAATGCAAAAACTACACTTCTTCCCTTAAGTTTATCTACATAATTCTTTTATATCAGCTAATAGATTTACGTCTTAAATATTTATACATGTTAAAATTATTTGCGACATTTTTTTCAAGCTAAAATTATGTTATTTTTTACACGTATTAACGCGTGAACGGTCTTTTACGCTGGTTCTGTAATCACGCGCAAACGCGTGAACGGATCGTAGTGCGATTCTATATTTTTTGCTCGGCTTTATGATTAGACTTTTACGCGTCAAGCAGAAGCGTTTCAATTTCCGCGCTCTCGCGTATTCGTGTGAAGCCAGATGTGCGCTTTAATAAAACAAAGTTTTATTATTGCATCTTCTCGTCAATTATGAATCTCTAGCTTATTTTGTTCCAATTGCATTCTTACTTTCAATGCATTTTACGACTTTTTACATGCAATACGATTTTTTTGCGTAAAAGTCCAAAAAAATGTACCGAAAAGGATTGAAAAACATTTAATTATGTTTTTAATGTTTTAAAATTACATTTTTTGGAACGTTTTTGCAAAAATAATTCGCTCATGAAGTGGTTAAAACCGCGATCATCTATTTTATGTTTCGAAATTTAAAAAAAACGATCATTTGATCAAGTGAATCGAAAATCTGAAACCGCTGAACCGAAAAGAAATAACGGTTATTATCGGTTTATTATACATTTTTAATACAGCATCAGTCATGGCGGCTCGAAAACAACCACGCCACCCGAGCGGGGATCTCAAAGACCCCAAGCATTTCAAGTCAAGATATTGATAAGTTTTACTCGCACTCTGCATACCGTACCGGATGCAAGTGAGAAAAAATCACGAATAAGCGAATATTTTTTTTTGCAATTATGAATGATTAAAAAATAGCTTTAAAGTATATTTTAGTAATATTTTGAGGATCACCGATTAAAGTCGATTCGAACGAGTTCGCCACGCATCTATATATTCGACTTATGCAAATATTCACGAATCATCATATAATCACGAAGGAGTATCCGATCCTTATTATTTTTTATATTATTATTTTATATATATAATAATGATTGTGTGCGGAGAGTTACAATGGCGGCGTTGCAGCTGCAGGCCGTCGACCCGGCCTAGGGATCTCCTCTTCGTCCGTTTTCAATGTTCTTATCCCCCGCCGTTCGTTTTATGAAATAATTATTTTATTATAATCACAGAGGTCATGTTGACCGCAGCATTATACGGTTATGGCAATTGAGGTTAACAATCACTTGATTAAATATCTTCAGTTCGGTATTTGAACCGCATGTGCACACGAAGTGCATTGTCTTCGGATTCATCAACCGTTCGTAACTGAATTTTTCGTTTCTTTTTTTTTTGTTTCTGTTGACATTCGTCGTAGCGATTGCTCGTTAACAATTTCTCGAGCGACTTTTGCCTCGTCCGATCTATTGCCCGACCTCCGGAGTCGGTTTTATAAATATATATTTTATTCTATACATGATATGTCCATTCATTCGTGGCGATACATAATATATGCGTCGGCCATACATATGCATGCGTTCATTATATTCACAGAAATAGATGTAACACGTAAAAGCCGACTTATATTATAATAATATACAACAATCGGGTCAATGGAGTGGCCCAGCCGGGAATATTGTGTCGTTATTATCATTTTTTCTTTATTATTATTTTATAATACTTGACAGAAGACGGTAAAAAGGCATTGTATTGAAATTTAGACTGGGCGTTTGTTGTATTGTTGTTGCTGGCACTCCAGTTCAATAATTACAGCCATTAGAAGACGAATCCGCCAGATCTGTATAATAGATAACGCGGCTGATTATACACATTACACGATATAAAATTATAAACAACGTGCAACCGGAGACGTCCACAAAAAATCGAGTGAGAGTGAGACGGGGGGATATTCGTATTGCACGGTTTCGGCGTGTAATTATGTCGAATAAGTGCGACAGGTGTCTGCAAGCTGCAACATCGCCCGCATACGCATCGCGACTAGACATTTTTTTTCCTTTTTTTCTTTTTTTTTTTTTTTTCTTTCGTTATTCGACGCACGATTATCCCCAATATCGAATATTAATTTTTATCGAATATCGATTCCGCAGCCGTGGCGAATGTTTCACCCACACATGCATGCGCGTGTCCGCCGAGCATGCAAACAGATGAATGGGAAGCATTGTAGGCAGTGGGTTATTATTAAACAAACCCTCAATTATGTCTATATGGTACGTTCCAACCTTACGGACCTGAATGTATTCGCAATCATGGCGAGCATATGTGTAAGCAGTAATTAATGCGATGCAGACAACATGGCCGCCCCGCTTCCTATTGGACTGTGTCCGGTGACGATTGATAATACACATTTCGTTTTTAAACAGTGCACTTTGCACAATATGCCGGCGTAACGGAAAAATATACTTATTATTGAAAAACGGTGGTTATTTTTGACCTTTTCCATGCGGCGCTGGACACTTGATTGACATTGATTTTTTTCGTATATAATTTTAATACACATTTCCCGGGACATTATCGGTGGATGTTGTCAGTCAAACGGCTGACGTGATTACTTTCTATTCATATGATGCACCGTGGATTAATAAATGCCCGGATCTGAATAGCAAATCACCAAGGAGTCTGTACGAACTACGAGGAGCCCGTATTCGAAGAGCCTAGATAACCTGGAGGACAGCGTCTATGCTGGATCACGTGTGGTGGATTGAAAATGGAAAATCTTTGATCCTGAACATTAAATAATAATATTTATGCTACAGAATGAAAAAAAATCGGGTTGTGTATATGCACTATGCTAATTTCTATAGTCATTCAATGTATGGTATTTTTGAAAGCAATCTTCAGGATGAAGTCCTGGTTTCCTTTCGCAAGTGTTGCAAAAAAATGTCGTTCATTTTCTTGCTCCTTGAATCTCTCGATTGGAACATACTATACAACCCTTGTACCTCTCCCCTGAATTATTATGAATAAAATGAGGAGTTCCATCAAGCCGTTGATCGCGATCAGTTGTTCCAATTCCATCAACAATTGCTTATGACTTATTTGTTTTAACTTCAGATTCCTTTTATAAAATAAATGAATTAACAATTAAAGTTTCAAAGCTCCAAAAAAAATAATTTCCTCCACCACTTTTTCACATAAAGCAATACGATGCTGCATATTGATCAGCTGTATCCGGTCTGATAAGACCTTATGTTTTTATTAATCCATAATAGGGCACAAATGTTGAAATATAGCTAGTGGGCGAGTCTGACAATGCTATAATGCTTATTTTACCCTTAAATGCCACAGTCAACGGCTAAATTTTCTTCCGGGACATAATTTTCCATTAAAATATTTTTTGAGTAGTCAAGAAAATTGCTTATCCATACTGTTCAAAGGGTTAGCTTAAAGAGTTTAGCCTAGTAGCTTCTTATAGAACAATCGTAACGTTTAAGCAATATACGTTTCTATTGGCACGGGTGCGATATTTTTTCTAGCTCGCTTCCGGTGCGATTTGCAAGTGTGAGTGAAACCGTAAGAATCGGTCCTACCCACATTAGATTTTTATTGTCACAACCCTGGCCTGTATTCGAAGAACCTAAATAACCTGGATTTTTTGGGGCCTGCTGCTTATTGCATTTCAGAGGCCCCTAGTAGCACATGATTAAAGGAGGGAGGGGGTTGTCAGTTGTCTAAGGATGAGGAATATTTATAAAAAAAAAGTATTATGCTATAAACTGTCGTTCTGTATTTTTTTTATTAAAAATTTTAATTTA
>JAGXCT010033129.1:15747-33369 GCA_022495035.1 Philopotamus ludificatus | reverse complement strand
GATTAATATCTTATATAATAATATGTAATCGCTTCACGACTCAAAAAAAAAATACACATCATATTCTTTATCTGAACCGATTTTTTTTTAATTAGAAATGCTGTTATCATTAATGATATGATGAGATTATAATTTAATTATGAAAAATGATCCAACCATTAAAAATAACGCGGTCTTTGATCTAAATTATGTCATTCATTGTGAGAATCTAGATATTTTAAGAAAAGGTACCGCAACTTGACCAAACCTTTGCAAAGATTTTTATTCACATCCAAGGTGTCCAGAGATTATCTCTAAGTATAAAGACGAATGCAATTCGTTATAGATTTAATTAAATAAAAATCTATAGACCCCGATGTAGACATTTATTCTAAAGTTATCCAAGATACTAAAAATAATACTAGAGGTTAAAAGATAATCAGGAGATGCCAGAAAAAAATCAGAGATAGAATCAATAATATTCGGAAGTCAATCAAGAACTGCGGTAAATCAAATAAGAACCGAAAGAAAGGCAAGGGGTTAAGTCATCAGTCATCAATTAAATTCTAGCCAAATACAATTTTTAATATTGATTATTTTACAATAATCTTATTCATTCAATAAATCTAACACAATAGAGAATATTTTTAAAAAATCACCTATTTTGTTAGGAAATAAACAAAAAATGAAGAAAATCTTTATTTTATATTCAAATTAATCTACAAGAATTATTGTAATCGTTATTTTAAAAATTATAATATTATTTTCTGATAGTGGTTAATGCATTTTTCACGATTTCATCACAATAAAACGAAAAATCTCAAAATACAATACATAGTGTAAATAAATGTCTAATTTTTCTCTATAAAAAATTTAGTGTTATTCATGATTTTATTTTTATTTTTAATTGGCACAAATTTAAACTTGTGGTCAATTTATTCATAACAAATATTTGAAAGTATATTTTTATTTGAATAATGTATTCAAATACGTGGGATTTTGTGGATTGATCATTTTCAGGGCCACTGGTCTCGGCTTCAGCTTTCGGGAATTAGTTATCGGAGCCGATTGACACCGAACAAGGGGGCGGTTGCCTTTATTATCCTGTTGGGGCGGCCATATATCTGACGGCACGAGCGGCAACATCGGGTTGTTTTACCAAATTTGGAATACATAAATGAAGATGTTTCCACGGCTGATATCTCATGAATAATTCAACTGGGGGGTTGGGGTAGCAGAGGCCGGCGCCCCTAAGCGCCCGCGTAAACACCCCTGACCGCATAGGGGCAGACCGACGAGGCTGTTGCTCCTCTGCACCGGCAACAAAAGTGGCGCGATAGACCCGTGCGAGGATCAGCCGAAAAGAAATCGTAGGTCTGATAAGTCAATGGGGTGATAAATCGGCCTAAGGGATGAGGGCGGGATAAGCAGATGGGACGGTCACTGCACCCCCCGCTTGAAAAATCTAAGGTTATGGAAATTGATTGCTCTGGGGCAGGGTGAGCTTAAAAAAGCTGGGCAATATTTTATTGCTGATAATTTATTACATTCAGCTATAGGTTCATATTTACTTATTTTACAAAATAAAGTTTTACAATAATTTTTAATATTTTTCTTAATAACTTGCCGATGGGGGTCTCTTGGGGACCCCAAGTTTTTGATTTTTCTCGAATAACTCTTATAATATTAATCCTAAATGTCATAAGCTGTTGTGTTTATCTAAAATAGTCTAAAGAATAAATATTATAAATAATCATGGACCTTTATTGTCCGCAATTAAAAATGGCGTTATAGTACGATGTACCAAGTGCGAGTGAAACGTACTAGTCCTGTGAATATGAACTGCTTCAGTCTGCGACGGGCTGTTGCCGTATACGCGTCACAATAATTATTGGAAAAATTCAAAATTTCGATATTTTGGATTTTTCTATTAATATGTATCATGAATAACTATTTGTATTCTCAGAATAATGTTTTATTTAAAAAAAAGTGAAATGCTTGGGTTTATTTTCATACAATAATTTCAAAGTAAATAGAGCCCATCGGCCGACTTCTTTGGTTTGAGCCGCCGTGGCGGATCTGTTAATTCAAGTCCATTATTAAGTAGAGCTTCGCCTAGGTTTAAAGAATTTTTACAATGCATATATATAGTATTAGATTAGGACATTACAAAGAACGAATTTCCTTTAGGCCTTTAAGGTGTGTAATTGGGGCCTGATTAATTCAGGGACCTCAAAGTTCAGCTGAAAACGATTTTTTATATCATTCTAATTATTGAATTGACGAACGAATATATATGTTTTTCAGGTTGTATCCCTGACGGTCATATTTCTAAACATATGCACTGAATTTTCTGCCGGTCATGGATTCAGACGCATAGCTACCTTAAGGCAAAATGATGCAAGGCATCGGGGCCCTCGGCATACAGCCCTACAGGGGGCCTCGATCTTCAAGGGGCCCTGAATTTTCCTAAAAATAATATTTGTAACAATTTAACATTATTTTTACATAAATGTATTATTTATGTATTCAAAACATATAAAATTTAGTAAAAATCGCATAGAATGCACATTATAGGGCTAGACTTGGTAAAAATATTTTGAAGGGGGCCCTCGTGATTAAATTGTGTCTAGGGCCTCCCAAGTTCTAAATCCGCCACTGGGACATTACTAACAACAATAAAAAATAAGGTTTCAATTACTGTGAAACAAATCGATCTTACTGGAGGTCACCAGTGACCCTCACGACATTTATTTCGTAGAATTTTAAGTTTTGCAATAATTATTACAAATATTAGGGGTAACAAAAACTAATCCATTTTTTTAACATTAAAAATATTTATCAAATATATCTTTACAATTCTTTTAAATGTTATAATATATAGTCTCCATCGTTATCCATGACTGTTTGCCATCTTTCAGGCAACTTTTCAATTCCTCTTCCTAATAAATTGACTGAGCTAAGCAAAAGAAATTAAAAATTACAAATACATATACGGTTTTTAGAAGCTTTCAGAATAACGATTTTCAAAAATAAAAACAAATATTTAATATCATAATCTCAATGAAATCCGTCGAAGATTAAAGCACACAGACTAAGCTTTGTTTACCGTCTGGCCGAAACTGTGCAAAAATAACCGCACTTCGGCTCGAAGCAAGTTTGGCCACCGTGGTATAACGATGGCCCCCGGGACCTTGTTATTGCGTCAAACTGTTTGGAAAATAAAAATGGCGTCTGATGAACACCGGTGTCGATACAACGGACGTTTGTTATGCGGGCCCGTTGCTCGTTTGTCTGCTCGCCTGTCGTCGCTCGAATAATTGATGGCGGCGATGGTGATAGATAATAAGTCACATTTTATCTCTTGGGCTGCCTGTTTTAATTTATTCATCGACTTTTATGGATATTCGGTTGTTTGTGCCAAGTCAGCAATATCCATAATGCGATTAATTTCGAGGCAATATTAACGTAACACATCTATAGTGCCCGTCAAATAATTTCGCTAGTGGCTGATGCAAATGTCATGCTTCTATTGAAACTTTTAGTTCTCTTTTGTGCCAAGGATAAAGCTGTGTCAGACCGGTCCAACACAAATCCATCCCTTGTCATCCACCCACATCGCATATACCAGCTTGCGGCCGGTTCAATCGGTGCAACAAAGACAGTTTTTTTCTTGAAACGCGTGATGTTGAAATATAATACTAAAATGTTTTAAAAGGAAAATGGTGAGGGAAAGTATCCTTGCATAACTCTCCGGGAGTCGATGCAAAGCAAGCAAATGCCCTGTTGCAAATCACATTGTTGATCAGGTCCATGTGTCCAATAGGGCCTTCCACCGGGAGACCCGTAGAGGAAATGCCGCATCAGACAGCATAGAGTAAGTCGTGACGCAGAGCATCCAGGTAAGGACAGGATTACAGAACGTACCTGTAATCCCGACAGATGTACCTAACTAGGGCTTGCAATTAACAGTCAAATTGCAATAACTGGTAAACGGTAAATAATTTCTTCCATTACCGCTTTTCCGGTTATTTACCGGTAAATGAAAACAAATAGACGTCGATTAGATTCAATACTAGTTAATCGGCAAGTCATTTAATGTTGAAATGCAATGTTCAAATAATTGCCATGATTTTTTTCGAGTTCGAAATATGTCTTTTCTCTCTGAATAACATTGTTAATATCTTTTTTTGGTTTATCCACTTTTGTACTTTTGTTATATATTGCTAATATAAGCTTTTCTTCGAGTGTAATATTTTGACTATTTCTATCTCATCTTCTTCTCTGTCTTTTTGTTCAGAAATTTGTATAATTCTCATCCCTTGAAAATACATGCTTAGTTATATCTATGATTATCGCCATTATTGTTGTTTTATTCGTTATATTGAATATTCCATATTCTTCAAAATCATTTATTGTATCAGGATCATTATGATACCACATCAAAATATATCGTCCTTCTTTCCTTTATTCGAATTATTGGGTCTTCTTTAAGTTCCTTGGCAAAAAAAGAACTGTATATCAAGCATAAATTTTAATGTTATGTCGTCTGTATATAGATTTATGTCTTCACGATGTAGAGCTTCTACAGCTACTTTTACCGGTTGTAATGCCAATATTATGTCAGAGTCTTATCAAATTCATATATCGATATTTATCTCTGATTTTAAATCAATTAAACTTTTCAAGATCGCATTTTTAATTTCATAAAATCGTTACAGCATTTTCAGGAAGGAATTCCACCGAGTTCTGCTCTCGATGCAAAGTAAACTCTTTTCGAAATTCGTCTTAAAAAAAAACAAAACATCCTATTTCGCATGCATATCTACAATACACTTCGTGATAATATCCCTGTATCTGTCCTTAATTCGCGATAAAAAATACAGTTTTCTTTAATGAATTTTATTATTATTTATACATTAATTCTATTGTTCGTTTTTGCGATATAAATTTTTCAATGGAACTATCGTGAAGTGTGCCCTTCTGTTTTACTTTTATGAATATTTTTTTCTCCATTGATATTACTTGAAAAACGCAATGTCAAATAATAATAAAAAACTAATATAGAATGGCATATACAGTTCATAAAACGTTCAGAGAACGTTTGGACTTAATTGGATAAAATTAGTCTAAATAAAAGTGAAGGCATTCGATAATAAATATATAAAATAATACAATTTTTAAAATAATAGTTTTTTTGGAACATAATATTTGATTGCGAGCAAATGATCAAACACAGTATGGACCGTTCGCCTTTTGGCGTGATTTTGTAACCAAGCGTTATAAAACCATTCGCCTTTTGACATCGAAATATAGCCATAACCCACTTGGCATTTTTTCTACGGTGACGATGCACAGTGTAATTCTACTATTTGACCACAGATGGATACACGTGCATATTAGCAGTTATCATCACATAAAACCATATTTTAGACTAAGTTTGATATAAACCTTGCGGCTCATAAAATGTTAGTTCATCTCATAATATTATATGACTTATTATTTATTAAACTAGGTCTACTTTATTATAGGGTCTACTAGAACGTTTATGATTTCTTGCCAGCGTGATGGCAATCTGTATATCCCATATTTAAAAAATGCCTTATTCCTAGAGGCGAAAAATTTAAACCAGTGCTTGTCTGATGTCTTCTTCGTTTTTGAATATTTACCCTGCTAAAAATTTTGTAAGGACAAAAATATGTAATAATCGGAGGGTGTTAGGTCCGGGGAGTATGGTGAATGCGACTGAATTACCCAATATAGCTCTGCGAGTTTCTGACGAATCCCCACAGCAGTATGTGACCTAGCATTGTCATGAAGCAGGATGATATCCTTCCCATTGATCATTGTCGGCCACTTTTCTTGGAGTGCAGTTTTTCCATTATCCAAATTGCTGACAGTACCTCTCCGAATTTAGATTTTCGTTCAGTTCCAACAGCTCAAAATGTATTGGTCCTTGAATATCCCACCATATACACAACATTCTCTCATTCAGGCTCAACTTCGGCTTAGAGGTGGAGGGGGCCGGTTTTCCGGATTCACAATATGATCTTCTTCTTACGATGTTTTCATAAGTAATCCATTTTTTAACCCCAGTTATCATCCGGTCCAATAAGGGTTCGAATTTGTTTTGTGCAGGCAGAGATGTACACATGGTGACTCGATCATTCAAATTCTTCTCACTTAGCTCATGTGGCATTCATATCGAATATTTCCACACCAATCCTTTTTTCCGAATATGGTCCGAAATGGTTTGTTGAGCTGAATCAAGCCTTTCTGCAATCTCTGATGTTAACAAAAAAGGATTTTGCTCTAACATGAACTTGACAGATCCATCCAATAGACCCAATATATATATTTGCAATTTTCAGGCATAATAAGTCCAGGCTGAATAAATTGCCATAAGGTATGGCTAGAAAAACACTAATAAATATATAAATGAATACAGTAAATCAGCAACATTTATTAAAATATGTTTCATTATTTAAATATTTAGAGATTATATTTAAATAATGAAACATATTTTAATATGAGCACATACTTTAATAGTTTTGGAATAAAATATTAATTTAAAAGATTAAATTGATGTTTGTTATACGAAAAAAAATGTTTAAATAATATATTGTATAAGAAAAGAATTAACTATTTGAGGCTCGTCGTGGATTCTTCCACTTTTGACTGATGTCCGTATATATTTAAATTTCCTCAATTTAAAGTTAAACACGGGAAAATGAAAACTCGTTTATCAACCCTATTTTGATGTAAAATAATTTTGAACAAAATTTGAATTTTGCATGAATTAAAATATCTTCTATCGCTCACAATGCTGCATGTTACAATCCAAAAATACATTTAAGCGATGATATATTTATTTATTTTTAATGTACAACAACTTATTATTAATATAAAATTTATGCATTATTTTTATTCTTGATTTTATATTTTAAATCATTGTGGAATCAAAATAAAATTTCATGCCATACCCCAATGCCCACATACGAAGAAGTCGTCCTGGATGACAATGGTCTTCCAGATTGATCGTCGTGTTAACGGCCGTATCGGTGTAAATAATTACTGGCTATATTTCAATGGGTGTCGACGAGCGCGTCGAGTGGCTTTGACGGCTTCCAGGATTATCCGGAAAAACTCCCAGTATAATTTTCCATTAAATTAAATGGACGACTAACGATTTCTCATCAGCGATGGGCATCCTGTCTTCGGGACGGGGGGGAGCAGAGGCCGCGGGGGGCGAAAGCCCAGGAGATTTATGGCGGGCCTACCTCCGCGGGGGCCTCACCTCTAAGGCCCTCCGCTCTGTCATAGTTTTTCTGTCACAGAAGGCAGATCCTCCGGAGATATTCGTCTCCAGGACGAGCCAACAGGCTTTGCGGCTTATTATCCTGTGATAGCTAATGGACGCGCTGAGCCCTTTGTGAATGAGCGAATCCCACATTAGACCAAGGTCGGGACTCTGACTTTCGTCCTATGCTTTTTTCAACTCGGGAACATCCTTTATGAGGATTTAATTGTGTCGAAAATGTGGTTTTCGGCCAGAAATTAGAGATTCCACAAGGCTAACATGCTGAAACCCTTAAACACAATGATGTTACATGTATAAAAAAATATTTTTTTTAAGTAAAACGTAAATTACGTCGACTATATCAGCTTGACATCATATTTTTATTAATAAATGTATTTAGAAAAAAATAGTTTTTACCTATCTATTTAAAATTATTTATAAGCCTATATGTCTTACGTATTTTATTAAATGATTATAAACCTAATACTAACTTTTAATAATCCGGGGTTTGGTTTCGCAAGTCAAAAATTATACAAAAAAAATAGAAGGAAACGTAGAAGGAAAATTAATCGTATATTGTTTATCATATAGTAAATATAATAATTATAGACAATATAATAATAATAATTATTCTAAATTATTTGTATTCATTAGTGACTTATGCGGTTTTTCAGCGATTGCGTTGATCAGATTTGTTTATGTTTTAATCCAGGTTTAATGATATATTTTTTTCTTTCTTTTCTTAAAAAAATCATAATAAAAGTAAAATGCTTACTAAATAAGGTTTGTATACCCTCGAATATCTATCGCTGTCTGAGTCTATATTTTTAATATTTAGTTACTGATTTGAGTAAAAGCTATTTACTTTGGTAGTTCTTCTAGTTTATTTAGTTCATTTAACTATTTTTTTCTGTATCTTGTTTTCCTTCAATTTCAATCAAATCTTAGTATGAGAGTTCGACAACATTATTTTTCTAAAGTTGAATTTCGACTTGTTTAGTTAAACATAAATTTGTTAAACAAATTTTACAATAAAATTAGTTATCTCTTATACATTTTTATATATTTTGTTAGTTCATTTCTTATGACATTCATTAATGACGTCATTATAATAGACCATCCTTTTAAGATACTTTTATATAATTCATTTAATGTCTCAACTTTCTCTGTTCACGGAGTTTTTTTAAGCAAAAGTGATTCTTATATAATACATTCTGAAGTAAGAAATACACACTGTATCCCCTAAAAGATAATAAATAAAAATATATTATATCTTATAGCAGGGGTCACAAAACTTTATGAAAACGTGCCGAATTGTAGTTTTATTAATACATGGTCTTTTGAGTGTGGATTTAATGAAAGATTTTCCATCTAAAAAATTCTGTAAGGATCAGAAAAGGTGGTAGTCCGTATGAGTAAGTCCTGGGGAGTAGGGTGGATGTGGCAAAACTGACCAGTTGAGCTCCAGAATTTTTTCTTTTGTCGTATAACAGTATAACACCTTTCCGATAGACGAGGGCAGGATGCTTTTGTTAGTTTCTTCGCGAACTCTTGCTCTAGCTGCAAACGTATGCATCGGCAGTAACGTCGTATGCTTCATCATTCGTACATTATTCCTCTAAGAACCCACCATACACACAATAAAGTTTTCTTGCCATGAATATTGACTTTAGGGTCCGGTAGAGGTGGTTGATCCTTATCTAACCATTGTATTTTTCATCGCCAGTTATTTCCCTATCCAAAAATGGCTAGATGTTATGCTGTGAGAGGGGATTTATGGCAATAGATAATCGGTCTGCCTTATTTCAGTCTCTGAGTCTATTTGGTACCAATGTGGTAACTTGATGACTTTCCCTAAATTTTCCAGGTGGCGATAAACTGTAGATTGTGACGTTTTATATCTCCCCACCCTACTGCCGCTTTGAATTTTAGGAAAATATCGCGTTTTAAAATGCCATCGAAGTCGAAGCATCGCCCCGACGTTGGTCATCTTTCCAAGACTCCATTCCAAGTAAATGGTTCTTTCAAGAATCCAATTTCTAACTACTAATGGTTATCGTACTTTCAAATTATATACACTGCATATGTTTTGGCCTTGCCTCAGCACTAGTGCCATACGGAATTTCCAAGCATCAAACACGAGATTTAATATGCTATTTTGATCTACCATTTTGGATAGTCTGGAAATGACTCACTAGAAGCAGTCCATTACATCAGCTGAAGTTGGTTAAACGACTGAAAGGCCACTTATCTATCTAGTGAAAACAAAAATTCCCTTGTCGGGCGACTCACTGCTAGTGAATCTAAGCATTTGATAGTGAATCTAATAATTAACATGTATTATAACTATGCCTTGTAATTTACCGTCAGAATGCAATAACCGGTAAACGGTAAATAATTTCTTCCATTACCAGTTTACCGGTTATTTACCGTTAAATAAAAAAAATTGGCGTAGATTTTATTCAATACTATTTCTACATTTTACATGATTAAAAATCTTATTTTCTATGATGGTGCAGGAGTGTGCCAAGCACTGCACAACCATTCTGGACCTAAATCAGACCGCACCTGGAACTCTGGCAAGGTACATGACTAACCTAACCTAACCTAACCTAACCTAACCTAACCTAACCTAACCTAACCTAACCTAACCTAACCTAACCTAACCTAACCTAACCTAACCTAACCTCACCTAACCTAACCTAACCTAACCTAACCTAACCTAACCTAACCTAACCTAACCTAACCTAACCTAACCTAACCTAACCTAACCTAACCTAACCTAACCTAACCTAACCTAACCTAACCTAACCTAACCTAAACTCCAACTCAACCTAACCAATCCTAATCCTAATCCTAAATCCTAACTCTAATCCCAACCTAATCCCAAATCCCAACTCTAACTCTAACTCTAACTCTAACTTAAATCCCAACTTGAATCCTAACTCTAACCCAACTTAAACTCTAACTCTAACCTAAATCCTAATCCCCCCAAATCCCAACCCAACCTAACCTAACTTAAACTCTAACCTTAACCTAATCCCAACCTCCAACCTAACTCTAAATCCCAAATCCCAACTCCAATCCTAACCTTAACTCCCAACCTAACCCCAAACCCAACCGCCATCGCCACCACGTCTAATACCGGCACGCGACAACACTCGACTTAACCTAACCTAACCTAACTTAAGTGAGTGTTTTGACTAACTTAACCCAACCTAACCTAACCTCACTATTTAGGTGTTGCACCTCAGTCACAACACCGTCCAATGGACGGTGGAGAGTTTGGGCCGGGAAATGAAACACGTTTATGTTGAATATTCATTGATTAAGTTCCGAACCGTATACCGTAATATATTCTGTTATTTCTTTATTAAACGAATAACATGTTCTCGTTCTTATCGCTTCCTCCGCTCCGGGTACAGTACAATATAAATCAATGTTATAATTGCTAGCAGTATATAATATACAATTTTCAATAAATACTTTTTCTTTATATTTCATATCGGTACACATCGGAGATCCGGCTGCCAACAGTTTCCATTGTTCAAACTGGTTATCGGCTAATTTACATTCGTCCATAAAACAGGCGTTCGTATGTAATAAAGATGAAAAATTAAAACTCGAGCCAGGTACTAAACCAGTCAATCTGGTATAATTAAAATGACATTTAACTATTGACTCCATTATCATGGTTTATCCCGTTGATGGTGCACCAACAAAAAAATATTTATTACATTTTCCAAGTTCTCCAAGAAAGTGAGATTTGGTAGTTTTAATAAATTCTTCAAAATTAATACTATTATCTTCTATCAGTTGTTTGAGTTGTTTAATAGTGCATTTAATATATTCTTCCTCTTCGTACGTTGGATCCATTTTAAGACATTTTATTCTCGCTCTTTCGATTCTTTCGCGGGCACTCTCTTGAAATACCAGAATTTTGGCAACGTTGATGGCTGTCTTGATCCGCTCGGAAGATTTATTGGACAATAAAACTTCAATCGCATAAGCTGCACGATATTTCTCACTAAATAACATTGTTTTTTTTTGGTTTATCCACTTTATTTTTGTCGTTTATTTTTATATTTTTGTTTTTTATTGCTAAATTAAGCTTTTCTTCGAGTGTTAATATTTTGACTATTTCTTTCTCATCTTCTTATATGTCTTTTAGTTCAGAAATTTTATAATTCTCATCCCTTGAAAATACATGCTTAGTTATATCAATGATTTTCGCCATTATTATTGTTTTATTGGTTATATTAAATATTCCATATCCCTCAAAATCATTTATTGTATCAGGATCATTAGGATAATTAACCACATCGAAATATATCGTCCTTCTTACTTTTATTCGAATTATTGTCACTTTTTCAAGTTCCCTGGCTAAAAAAAGAACTGTTTTTAGACCGTTTATCAAGCATAAAGTTCAATGTTATGTCGATTGTATATACAATAGATGTATGTCTTCACAACAGCTTCTACAGTAACTTTTACTGGTTTTAATGCCAATATTATGTCAGAGATCTTACCAAATTCAAAATTTTCGATATTTATCCTCGATTTTATATCAATCAAACTTTTTAAGATAGCATTTTTAATAAAATCGTTCCAGCATTTCAATGCAAAGTAAGCTCTCCGGTAATTACCGATGGTACGTTTTTGGCGATTTACTAGTAAACCGATAAACCGGTTAACCGGAAATGCAAGCCCTAATTATAACTGACGATAACGGGTTCTGAACCTATTACTCAAGATCACGTTTGACAAAATCTTAATAAACCTTTCTAAAATTAAGGCAATGATGCATCTACATGTAAAATTTTATCAATTTTCTATTTTTAAACGTCTAAATAGAAGATAATAATATTCACCACGATGAATTTGAATTTATGAAGAGTATCAGCACGTTTTTCGACTAGGATGGATTAATATTCAGGAGTAGTATTGACGCAGTGCATTTGTTCAAACAGATACAGCCCATTCGAACAGTAAGTGGATACATAAAGCGAATACAAATTTAATTCTGCAATAAAAGAAAATTACGGTGAAATATAAATAATGTCATATTGCATGAAAACGACATAATATTTTTATCAGTGAGCTTTTATCGTTTCCGAGATTCCACAAAATGCGTCAGTGTATCCGATAGGTCCCATATTTAATTATCGTTAATGCGAATACCGTGTGGGTGCTTTATATGGGCAGGGAGGCCTATTTAATTAATACAACTTTGTTTAAAATGTATACACCATGACCGTATCTCATTATGGGATAATCGACCGTATTTCCCTTACGCTGTGTCCATTAATTACACGTTGTTAATTAAAACATGCCGATTTTAATATATCAAATAGTACCGTATTACTACTATTCGAACATGGCGTCTAATGTAAGAAAAATATATATTAATATCTAATCTATATTCAAATAAAAAATATTTATTTGATAATTATAGAATTATATCTGAGATGTATGAAAAATTAGTAGGTTTATTCAATCTACAAATTTAGAAATTCCAAAAGACTAGGTCTGTAAAGCACAAAAAGAAGACAACCGCTCAGGAAGATCATATTTTAAAAAGGTTCGGGACAATAAACAGTTTTAAAACTGCAGTAAATATAAGAACAGAGTTCATCAGAGGTGGAGGAACTGAAGTCATTGTCATAACGGTATGGAGAAGTCTCAAGGAAATTGATTTTATAACAAGACCACTGGCGAAAAGGGCGACAAAGGACTGAAATTGGACAAAGTTTTCTGGACCTGGACTAAAGAGGACTGGGAAGAGTTATCTTCTTAAATGAAAGCAAATTTAACTTGTTTGGCTCAGGTGGCATTGAGTACGCAATGAGGAAAACAGGAGAAAAACTTGAAGAAATGCGTCAGGATAACGGTGAAGTAACCAGCAAGAAAAATGGTTTGGAGATGTATTATTCGTCGATGGAACCGTCAATGCAGAAGTTTATAAAAGGATCATAATTGAGAATCTTGTTTCATCCGTAAAACAATACCTATCTTACATAAACAATTGCATTTTCCAAGACGATTTTCCACCATGCCATCGAGCAAAAATATTTTGTTTTTAACCATTTACTTCAGCTTAGGAAAAAAACATTTAACGTATATCTTTCTTATTTTTATATGTCAAAGATGTAACAGTAAAGTCAACAGAGAGAAGCTTAGAATTAAAATCACTAATAACATCAATAACAGAGATCTGAATATTAAGAGATAAGCGCTGTAGTCTAAAACAGGGATTATACATATTTTTATGTCGTATTATCTCAAGTATTTTTCCTCCATAATATTGTATAAACATAAATAACTTAATTTAACTTATTTAAACTTTATTTTCACATCATGTTAATTTTTTTGGAATATAGATAAAATTATGTAAATTAATTGTAACTATTTTTTGTTAAAAACTTGTATCATTAGAGTATATCCTAAAACTAACACAGCTGCAATACTTCTACATAAGGATTTACTTAAACAAATTACCTGAGCACATTCAAATGATTGCTACTGTTATTAAGAAATTCTCATTCTATATGAAAATAAACATTTTTTAAGAATATTGTGAGTATTACTCTCTTTTAAACTTTTTAACCATTAATCAAAAATAGCAAAAAAATTAACAGTGTTATTTCAAATTATTTAATTGTGACTCAAAAGCTTTCCTTTATTAGAGCAATGGCAATTAAAAAATAATTGAGAATTTCGACTTGTAATATAACATATGACGAACCTCATTGACTTAATTTTTTTTTAAAAATTATGACAATATTAATTAGAATGTAATTTTAAAACAGATTATAGAATGTTATCTAGAATTATACTCAGGATGGTAGCCGAATTTGTATTAAATTATTAAAAAAACATAAGATTTTATTTTAGATATTGTAAAGTAGCAACACACCTAATACCAAAAGCATGTGGTGTTGTTACATTTAACTATTTTTTAGACGGTCGTTTTTTTCCATCTTCTATATCTTTATTTGTATGATAGATTTCAAAGTAGTATGCACTTATCAATGAGGCAGCATAGGATAATCATAATGATGATGATGATGATGGTAATAATATAAAGTATAACAATATAAATTATTTTTGATCATTAAATTAAAAAAAAACTCAAACTAAATAAAGAACATGCTTAATTTCCTTAAGTTTATTAAAATATTATTATATTTAATTAAATAAAAATAATTTAATTACACACACACATACATTATAATAAGAAATAACATAATAATTTTAAAATATAAAAAAAATATGCAATTCTTATGATTGTACCCAAATACTGTCATTCATTAATTAATCCATTAATTACCACTCGCATGACGTAAATGATCAAACGAATCGTGCCCTCAGTGCCATGGGCATCAAGTACATGATCAAGATTCTTTAGAACTTTAACTTGTCATTTCATGTAAACTAAAAGGCGTTGAGCAATGATGTTTGTTTTAAAAATCAGCTTAAAAACACAGCTAACAATAAACATACAACATATCACAAGAAAGTTATAGGAAACATTTAAAATATAAATATGAACATAACCATTCAAATCGCGCGTAGTGTCCCAGTATTGTAGTATCGGTGAGCGTTCCTCGGCTCAGCGATTGTCAACAATGTTCCACGTACATTATTGAAAAATTAATTAAAATTCTATAATTATAAAGTGTGTTTATTAATTTAGATCCGTTTTTTTTAAATAAACACATTGCCGGGTCGAAATTTTATGAAACGACGCTTTTTGCAAAAAAAACGTTATAATTGTTTTTATTAATCAACATATTGAGCTGAAAATTGAACAACTTTAATTTGAACATTTATTGAATAGTAAATGCAAAAACATATTTAACGCTCTTCTCAGAAAGGTTGCCCAGCCCTGATGAGTGGCGCGTGGAAACGTGAGCATGTGTGTGTGTATCTGTCAAATCGTGAGTCTCGGTCGGCCACTGCGAACTGTTTGAGTAATTCGATCATTTGTTCGATTTATTATTACGAAAATAAAGCGCTTCGAGTTTATTTTTTTAATTGAGATGAAAGAACATATCCTAATTCACACGTTTGCATAGATATCGTATAGGAAAATGCTATAATATATCTGTAAAACGGTGTATACAAATCACCTCACTGAAAAATATTTTGGTAAAAAACAGCGGGGCACAGAGGGCACGATTCGTTCTCAGACCCGTGGCATCGAAAGGTTAATTATTTTAAATTCTTAAACATAATTTTAGATGTCAACGTAATGACGATATTTTACACAAAAAATATGAATATATCTACGTATATATCTATTAATATGTAAAAACATGATGTCCCAAAAAAATAGATACACAGATTAAATGATATAATGCATCACTTATTCTCCTACCGCATACGTTTAAAATAATTACAGTTCTGGCCAATACACTGTTGATAACAATGAGGTATTGAATCTCAAAATTCAACAAACTTATCATTTGGGCTGTGGCTCATTTATACTTGATTGTGGCTTTTAATTTTTTCAGTGTCGTCGGTTTTCTGGCGTAGAATTTATTTTTAAGGTTGGTCTGGGAAACGGGCATGGTATTATATGTGACCTCTTCGTCATAACGATTTGTTTGAAAGATTCGAATCAAGATACGCTCTTACATCACGATGATACTATTGAGGTGCTCTTTCCTATCGGAAATAAAATTCGTCAACTTCATCAAAGTCCTCCAAATGCGCTGTAAAACAAATTCTTGCAAAAAATTCAATCGAATAGCACCAGTGTATTTATTCTTTAGGGACGCCTTGTAATATAGAATGTTTTATTTTTTAATGTACTCCAATTAAGTGATCTCCTTTAGAAGAACTGGGAACAACACAAAATTTTAAGTCGTAATCATTACAAAAAATAACGAATATGTCTATTTAACATTGGGAGTGAAATTTTACCTCGGAGCCGCTATACTATTTCTTAAAGAGTAGCCCACGCACGACACTTTCATCGTTCAGCCAGCTCACCGATAGATCCTCTGCATATACTTCATCGTATGTTGTGTTTAATAGAGGGTAACGACCGTTGGTGCGGAGGTATACTCCGATCTCATATTCCTGTAACGAGAAATTTGGTCACATGACGCACTGACAAACATAGACTAAGATTCTGCTGAGGCTTTGGAGTTAGATGGAGGAAGCCCATACTAGCCGAGATGACGCAGTGCGCCTCGGATGGCAAGTATACTAGAATATATAAACACTGCGGCATATACCATCACCTGATAGGCGAATGCTACCACAAGACAAATAATAAATAGTAGAATCTTGTGTTAAGTCTCATTATCATAATCATAAGCGCAACAGCCCTACTGTAGAACTCAGGACTCATGCAACACTCTTTTTAGTTTTCCTCTCCGCGACGTCGCTCCATCTTCCGGTAAGTTTCAATGATGCAGTCCCTCTGTACACAGTCCAACCAGCCTTGGTCTTCCTTTGCTCCGATAAAAAAAGGGCTTATTAATCATAAGCCTTTGTGGAGACTGACTGTTCCACATCTCTGACACACGACTGGCTCACCAGAGTCTGACCACTCTGACGACAGCTGTGACTGGCATATTATTTTATATTCGGTACATCTCTTCGTTACATCGGACACGCCATTTCCTGTCATTGAATACGACTCCAAATATCCGTCTCAGAATATTCAGTTGTTGCTCATCTTGTTTTGTCAGAGCCCAGCGTTCAGACCCGTATGTTGGTATGAGCCTTATGAGGGTCTTGTAGAGCTTGACTTTGGTCTTCGTTGAGAGAAATCTTGACCGTAGATGCTTTTGAGGTCCAAAGTATCACCGGTATGCCAGCATGGTTATTCTTCGTACTTCTAAATTGGTTTCATTGTTGTTCGTGATAAGTGAATTCTTGGACGACACCGAAGCTCTACCCTTCGACTCTCAGGGGTTCAAAGGTTCGTTCTTAATTCATGTAAAGCTTGACTTTAGACTTTATTGAGAGAAATCTCGTTAGTAGATGCTGTTGAGTAGCCTTAAGTAGCACTGATTTGACAGCATGGTTTTTCTTCGTACTTTCAAATAAGTTTCATTATTTTTTGTAATAAATGAGCAGAGATATATCAATCCTGGACGGTCTCGAAGCTTTATTTTTTTGTTTCTTATAGGTTTAAGCATTCATCCTTGGTATATGGGTATGTATTTTATCTTGGTCTTATTGATCCTCACTCAGTTAATATTATTCACTGGCATGCATCCTTAAAAGCCGCTCTGGCTACAATGTCTAGGTCAGTGGTTCTTAACCTGGATTCGATCGAACCCCAGGGGTTTAGTGAGTCAGTCTCCCGGGTTCGGCGAAGGTCA